>CM032627.1:2159121-2404364 GCA_019097785.1 Fraxinus excelsior
AACAAGTAACTTCACCAACTATTTCCAGAGGAATTTTAAATCTTGAATGAGCTGTTCGACCTCCAAGTAAAAGAGATGCAGATACTCTAGAAGATGTTGTAGTTAAAGCAATTAAATTTTGAGACCTTACACTTGTTAGGAGAGCTTTATATAAAAAAGTTTTGCCCTTTTCTCCTGGACCATCGATGAAATAGATCACACTCGATTTGCAATTTACTTTTTCCATAATTGTATTGTACGCAAATTGTTGCTCATTATTTAAGATTAATGTACAAGCATAGCCTCCTTCTATATCCAAATTTGTTGTCTTCTCTGCAACCATTCTTCTCAACCTTTCATTTTCATCTATATTTACACTGAATGGTACTATTTCATAGTCATTTATGTTTTTACCCGATGATTCTAAAATAGAATTGATGTCTTCTAAAGCTCGTAATTTAGCAGCCATTGAAGGTATATTTTCATATACATAATCATCGATCATATAAACTTTAAATTTATCCCACAGTAATTTTGGATGATCAGGATTGCAAAGCGTGAGAAGTGTAGCAAAAAGACGTCTTAAAGAAGTTGGCATTTTATAAATAGTAGCTTCAGACAAACATTTTTCACAATGATTGTCTCCGCCTAACAAACCATGTAAAAGTGCTCCTTCTCGATATGTACTAATAGTTACCCCATTCAAAATTCGTAAATTATGAAATGATGTTGGACCTCGAATATGATTAAGAAGAACGCATAGGAAATATCGTTCTTCTTTAGATGGATTCGCTGCGACAATTCGTCCTATAACGTGTTTTCTTCTAGGAGTCTAAATTTTCTTAGTTGAGTTCCAAACAAAATGTGTTGGAAAATCTCGATACAACAATGTACGAGCAAATTCATTTGCTTTATTTACCTCCAAAAATTCTGTCAACATTGTTCTTTTCATATTTTCGTTGTCAATAATAGTAGATAAATCATCTTCGTCATCATATCTTACTTGTTGATGATTTTAGATATGAAGTTGTAAAGAATAAACAGTTAGATAAATTTCCGTCAAATTAAATGAGAAGATCTTCCACATAGCTTCAGGTGGAGATATCCATCTAGCAGATTGATAAGCTGAGATTTCATCAGTTTCTTTTCCCGTTTCATTTGTGGAAACTAAAAAATGAATATGATCATGTCCTATATACACATATTTGTATAAATATTTTACAGCTTTAATAGAAGAACATACTTCAACATTAATATGGCAGTCAAGTTTTGCACTTAAATAACGATTATATGGTACAACCCATCGATTGTCTAACATTTGGCCCCTAACTTTAATAGAAATACCATTATCACAACGTTTGTACAAATGATATGAGTTATCACCAAATATAGTAGTATTACAATAATCTCTAGGATATTTATTTTTGCAACTTTTGTTTGCTTCCATACATACGTTTTTTGGATTAAGGTGTTCACAATGGTCATGTATATTATGTTTAACAATAACAAAATGAAGATAAGGATATTTATTTTCATTAGGAATTTCACAGCAAACTATCTTATCAACATTTAGAGCAGAACAGATTGTGTGGCATAGTTGAAAATTAACAGCAGATATGCATGAGAAAGTCCCCCTTTTTTGAAATTCAAAAACATATATATGCGCAACAACTGGGCCTAAGATATTTTTTTTTTGTACAAATCATTTTTTAGCTCTTCTGATTTTGCTCTAAATATACGCACAATTAGGTCAGCTCGATTTTGAATCTCATCATTATGTTTTAGTTCTTGCTTAATCTCTGACCAATTTGGATTGCATGTTATAGTCAAGAAGATATCCAGTTTTCTATAGCCTGTATAATAGTCATTGCATCCATATATCTCCTTAACATATCTCTAGGCCCACATGTAAAAGACTGAGGTAAAACAATTTGTCTTCCAATTTTGCACCCTCTCGTCTCTCCATTTTGAACGCTATCTATAATACCTTGGTAAAGTTCAGCTCGAATTTGATTCTCGTTGTTACGAAAATAGTCTAACCGTGCAGTTTCGATTTTAACATCATATCTACAACATATTGCTGGAGCAATCTACCACTATGAAGTAAAATAGACTTACCAGAAGGCTTAATTTTCAATTTATATGAATAATATTCTCGACAAGAAACATGTGATCGTTTCTTCATTCCATTAATCACTGCAAAAAGGAATTCATCATTCAATTAGAACGTTGACAATGCAAGACTTAGGTGAATGTACAATAATAGAGATTTGCAAACCTTGATTTTCTTTTTCAATAAATTCAGCTGCAGAGGTAATTGTATTAGGAGATTGAACAAATTCAGACAAATATTCAGCCCTTCTGCACCTTCTAATGCCTTCATGCCAACCAGATTCTCCGTATGGAAAAAGTAAAGGATATTGCAAAGGATCATAGCAACCGTAGTAATAATGAACTCTATGTGAATCACTAGAATGACCATATATAGTAATGTCACGAAAGTGAATATTAGCATTTTCATCGTTTTCGACCCACACAGCAGCTACTTCAGATGAGGTATGAGTATTAAATACTCTTTGATCAAGTCTTAGATCGCATCTTATATGTATTTGATGATCTCGTAAGTTAGTCATATTACTTAAAGACCGAAAGAATCTACTATATGGATTTACCTTTAGGATTTCAATTAGAATAATTAAAGTACATTCATCAAAGTTTTCTGAAATTTTCATACGATTTTGAATTTCGTTATCTGTATCATAAAAATATAACTGTATATAAGAAGGCTTATTGTTCTGTGGGATAAGTTTGTTCGCATAATGATATACTTGTCCTTGAACTCTAAATGTGTAAATACCTTGATATGCTTTAAAGAGCTATTTGTCGTATTTGACACCAAATGAAGTGAAAGCAAAGTGGTTATTATATTCCCGTGCAATTTTTTTAAATTCTATACGTTTAGATTCTTTAGAAGTAAACAAGTTGTACAATTCAGTGGGTGAATCAGGCATAGAGATATGAACTTTTCCATCAGAACAGCAGAAACATTTACTTTCTCTATAAATTTTTCTTGCACCACAATATGTACAGCTATTGCATATTGGTAATATATATGCAGTTGTTGGTATGTTCAATACATTAAAACCACTTGGTAATGTAGAATTGGAAATATGATGTGTCTCTTGTTTTGAAGTAGAAGCCTCAAAATCATGATGCATTATAGATTGTTGCATTTGTACATCATTCGAATTAATATGTCCAGATGATATAGGATTACCTATCCTCCTACGACGATCATCGCAACCACTTCGAAGTCATTTTCGTCGATACATATTCCTTTGATTTTCATATTGGCGATGGGACATTGTTTCAAAACCACTCGAAGTATCCATATCGAACAGTTGGAGCCCAAGGTAACCAATAGGAACTAAAAGAATTAAAGAAGGTTATTGACATATTTATAGTTTCAAGTAAAATAAAATTGTAAAATAGTTGAATCAACTTCTTCATCACTAGATGATACAAAAATATACATTACAACACTAACATTTTTTGTAGAATAATTGAACTCTAACCGTAACTGTAGAAAGCAATAGTTTTAGAAAGAAATAATTTTATATATGTTAAAATATACATAGAGTAAAACTAAAATTTAAAATATCAAAATTTGTGAACAATGAATGAAAATATACTTTAGAAGGAAAAAAAGTAGTGTGCACAAAAAAAACTTGAGAACCAGCAATTTATTACAAATTTACAAGTTATTATAAATGAATAACAAAAATACTACATAAACATATAAAAAAACCTGAATAATTCAATTGGAGAAACTTACCCAAGATAGAGTGCACTATTGTAATCAATTACAACTACCGGAAAAATTAATTGGACACTATATAGAAGAGAACAGTAAATACAAATTAGTCTACAATTTGTCAATAATAGCTGAATGATAAATATTGTAATAGAAACTTTAGGAAAAAATACAAAGACTAACTAAAAATTGAACTGTACAAAATTTATAAAAAAAAATATTGTACCTAAAGATAGCACAGTTCAATTGATATTGGAAATTTTAATATTTTTACTTTGAGAATAATATCTTACAACTTAGAAATAAATTGAAAACAAATTCTATATTGATAAAATCAGGAATAACTAAAAATATGACAAGTAAAGAAAATCATAATAAAAATTTAAAAATCAAAGTATAAGAAGTAAATTGAAGTAAGTTACATATTTTTGACCGAATTGACGAGTGGCGCCCTTCGTGGGGCTTGGGGACAACGCCCCCGGCGGGGATCGACATGCCCGATCAGGTCATGGGGGTTAAAGGGGCAGCGCCCCCGAAAGGAATTTTGATTTTTATGTGTGTATGGCATTGAATATTTTCTAATTTTTTGGAGTTAAGTTATTAATAAATGAAATTGTATTTATAATTTGTGTAAAATGTAAATAAGTAAAATTTTGGGGAAAAAAAAAAAATAAAAAAAGGCACGGGTGCGGAGACACAGAATAAATTTTGATTTTATGTATGTATGGAATGAAGAGAAAAACTTAAAATGTTGCCTCCGAAATTCTAATTGTCGTGTATGTCTTGAAGAGTTTATCTTTTGGAAATAATTTTTTTTTTAGCAAATATCAAATATGATGAAAGTAGAACAAACAATATTCTTAATGACCATGTTAAAAAAAATGTGGAGCATTGCTTTGGACACCACGGAGCAATTGCTGCGTGGTGTCCGGAGCAGATTTTTTTTAATATAAATGAAGGGATCATTTTTATTTAATTATTATTGTTGTTTAGTTAGTAGAAATTTAACTTTACAAACAAAAGAAAAGAAAAATCAAACCAAACCAATTCTAGTTAGTAGAAATTTAACTTTACTGTGCGGAATCTTCACCTATTTTTTTCCCCTTTTTTTTTAATGTTCTAACAAGATTACAAAATTATTATCTCTTGTAATTCCATGCATTTAACCTAATATGCTTTTGAATTTATTCTGAAACATAGAGAAGCAATTTCATGCATTTAACCTAATATGCTTTCAAATTTATTCTGGAACATAGAGAAGCAACAGAATTATATTTACATACTAAACGTACAAAAATAGTACAAGCAAAATATACTTACAAAAATTTTAAACATGGGAACACAATCGTATTTAAATACTAAACATGCAAAAGTAATAAAAAGGCAAATAACTTTTACATAACTACTTACAGTGAAAAGCAATAAATAGTAAGTAAATCTCAGGTTTCTCTGCTACAAGACCAGTTCTTCAAAAAATTTTATTCCTGCGTACAAGCTGAAGAGGACGATAATGGAGTAAAATAAATATTTTCAGAATTTCTTATATTTGTAGAAGCTAGAGAGAACGATGAAGGAATGAAATAAATTTTTCTTCCTATATATATATTTACTCCTCCAATAGAAGAAAATATATCCACCGGCTTTCACCGCCTTACATGCAAAGAATAAGAAAAATACAGCCACCACCTACATTTCTGACCAATTCTGTATAATTTGATTCTCTTTTCATATGGATAAAATGGGAAGAGACAATTAAATCCTTTCAAAAGGAAAAAATGGGAAGAGTCAATTAATTAATGGGGAAAAAATGGGAAATGGAAATAGTCATAAATGAATAGTAACCGACGCATTCCCTCTTCTAATAGAAGAGGGATATTTGAAAAATAAAAATAAAAAGAATTTTTTTTACTACAACATGATATATGATTTACTTGAATCTATGAATTGTGACCAAGTATGAGTTTAACTGATGTGTTATAACATATTTTCCATTACTTTGTTCACAATGATTTTGTAAGTCAGTCTTGAACATGTGTGTGAGATTTGGGATATCTATCATTAGTTACTAAGGTGACATTAAATAAGTATTGACCTTAATTTAGTTGACCTAAACTCTACTATATCCTCTTAAATAAAAAAATAAATAATCTTTTATCTTATATTATTTTTCGAAACCTATGTGACTAGGGTTTTCTCATAACCTGATGCCCTATGGTCAACTGACTTGGAGTCATCAGCACAAAACTTGTTATAGGGGTCAACTTAGTCGCTTCAAGGATAAGAGTCTACACATATGATTTAAAAAAAAAAATTGAAGTGAAAATGATGAGCTTAAAAAGAAAAAAATTAATTGTGTGAAAATGTATATATGCTCAAAGTTATGGGAATATATATACATGAAGAATGAGCTTTATTTATAAGGGCATTATTGGTTTGACTTTCATTAGTAAGGGAATAGACGTATTTAATAGTGATGTTTAACATGTTCTTTCTTACAAGTTTAAGATTTGAAGTCTTGATCACAAGAAATTAATGGTACTTTACACACATGAGTCACTTATACGATTTACTCCATTTAGACTTGAACTTAGTATGTGGGAAAGTTTACTAATCATTGATTATGCTTGTGGATGCTATCAACTGCATCTTTGAGTTATTATATATTGTTGACATAGTTCCTTTCATCATTTGTGATAAAAATGGGGAGAGATGATGACATTTTAATTTCAGTAATTTAATTTTATGCATTTTAATTTTAATTTTAATTTTGGGAGAGTTTGCAGTAAGAGAAAGATGGTATTATTTCGTGATATTATTTCATGCTTAGCTTTTTTGAATTTTGATGTTTTGTGATATTAATGTTTCAGTTGGTGTTTTGATTAAAATTAGTATTACTTCGCATAGTTATGATAGTCTATTTCAATTGTTATATTTCCTATATCATGTACTTTTACACTTGGTATTTGAGTTGTTGATTTCAAGAAACGGGTTTCAAAAAATGCAAGAGACAGACATTCAATTTGAGTTTGGGTACATTAGTTTGTTTTTACATCCTTGACTTGTATTGTATAGTTTTGTCACAAAATGCCAAAGTGAGATATTGTTAGGATTTTTTGTATTGGCAATTCTTTAAACAAAATGATTATTATAAAATAATATGATTGTTATAAGAAAGTTGTAAAAGTTAAGGTGTCTTTCGGAGGGTTGTATAGATGAATTAGGATTCTTTGAGTTCGGTTAAGAAACAAGGAGAAAGAGTCTCTGGATTTATGATAGTCTGTCGTCTAGCTGATACTCGAGCAAAAAAAAAAAAGAATTATTATCGCTCGTCCATCGCTCGAGCGACACACTTCTCGCTCACCTATCGCTAGCACTTGAGTGACGGTTTTATATTTGAAACTCTAATTTACGATTTTCAAGAGTTCTATCTGTCCTACATTACCTAAATACCTCTTATTATAAGTATCAAATGCCAATACATTTTTGGTAAGAGGTTGATAATTATTTTACATCTTCTTAACATCAATTCAAGATCAAGAGCACATCCAGACATTAAGATTAACCTTTTAATTCTTAAGATCAATCAACCACAAGTTGGATCTAGATTAATTAATTATTGTGATTTGTTGCAATATTAATTAACAATAATTTTTAATTCCACATTATATATCTATTCACCCCTCTCTAAGTGATTTTAGGGTCGACCTAATAACTTTCAAATACAATTGCTAGTATTAATTTAATGCATTTATTTGTATACATAGAGTTGGGAGTCGAAGAAATGAAAGAGATAACATTATCACTACAGTTGGCCAATAGAAGTATGAACATCTAAGAGACAATGTTGAGGATGTACTAACCAAACCTGAAAAAATTAATATTTCGACGGACTTCATTATTCTTGATATAGAAGAAGACCAAGATAATTCAATAATATTAGGTCAGCCTTTCTTAGCAATTGGTTAAACCTTGACTGATATGGAGAAATTTGAGCTAATCTAAGAATGGAGGATGAGCAAAAAGTTTGGAATTTACACCCATCCAAGCAACCATCAGATTTTGAGGAGTACAATTGTGTTGATAAAGATGATCCACTTGTTCAACAAAGCAGTCGGAATAGAAAACCAGAATTTGGTGGACCTCTTGATAGAGATGAAAATTGGGAATTAAATATTGGAGAGCAAAGGAAGGCTGTAGGGTTGGAAATTACGAGGAGTGCAAGGTCGATACTTCCCCTCTCGATCTATAATGATCAATACTTGATTAAAGTCGAACTCTAGACTATAAATTAAGAACTTAATGAGAAGTAACACATTCTTGTGACCTGTAACTATTTAATTTTAGGAAATACATGTCATCTAGATTATAGGACTGCATTAGATAATTATGCGTGTTTCTCTAGGTTTAAAAAAGAAGTTGAATACTTCACGGGTCAGGGTTCGACTCCTGCAACCCCAAAAATATTTAAGTTTTAACTTTGAATCTACAACATTCTCCCCTTCCTTCTCATATTTGAATTATGCTTTGATCTTGGTTATGATTGTTTATTAATTGTTACTAATGTTATTTATAATCATTATTGTAGGAAAAATTGACATAAAGAGCGAGAGATCCTTAAATCAGCAAGTTAATTCCATCGTATCCAACGAGCTTAAAATTTATTCTTTTTATTTAATTTCTATACTTATATCGAAGATAATGTAGAAATTAAGTTTGGAGGTGATAAATTTAGGTTTTCTTTAGTCTGCTACCTACCTACCATGCAAATTAAACATCAATGTAGAGCTCTGCTACCTACCATAGACTGGAGAGAAGAAATAGCAGGAAGAAGCAGCCTGACGTTGAAATATAATGTTTGAGCGAAATAGCTACCTACATGTGTGGAGAAAAAGGTATGTATGTTTCTTGTTTTAGTGAGCAAATATGGTAAAAGCAGATCCATGAAACACAAGCTGCACTACTTCGTGACTGAGTTTGGTCATAGAATGAAAGTTGGAGAATAGCTAAATTGATCACTAAAATAAGCCTAAAATCACTTATTTAGTTCACATTCAGGGAAAAGAAATTTTAAAAAAAAAAATCAAGAAAGCAATGTGAGTGATGAGAGAATGGTTTGATATACTCAAGATTTGGTATTGTTTAGGAAAAGAGTTTTTAAAAGTTGAAATAAATGACTTGATTCAAGTAGTTTCAGTGGAATTAAGAATGTTTAACATACTCAAAAGTAGAATATACCACACGTGAAATTTGTGAAATCGTTATTTATTCCGTGTTTCATTAACTCGTTTAAATTTTATGAAATCGTTGATTATTTGATTCAATTGACTTTATGCAAACTTTGATTGTGTGTTAATTGCTTATTGTGTGTATAATTGGCATTTAATTGTTTGATCATGGTAGGTTTAAGGACAATATTGAGCTCGGAGGGAGATATATTTGTCAATTTCGTACAATATGTAACATAAATTTTGATAAGAGATCGAGAGATACTTTCATAGCTTATGCAATTATGATTGAATTGCTACACTTGAATAATTTTACATATGTGTGAATTTACATAGAAATGTGATAGATCCGAGTATGTGAATACGGTAAATTTTATTCGAGAGATATTTCTAAGTAAAATTGATTAATTAGGTTGTTAATACACGTGAAAAGGGGATTGAATGAATTTGGATTGAGTAAATATTAAATAACCAAAGTGAAATAAGATTTCCTTGTAAGTGTTATGCCCTAGGTCCAATCAACTTTGGACATAAGCACTTTTAATGTATATATAACCGATGCATATTTATGGCAAGATTTATTATTGAATTAATATTCTAATTAATTAAATAATAGAATCCGTAGATTCAAGTTTTGGTGATTTGTTAATCACAAAGAGTTGTGATTGTGAGATACAAATTACATATGACTGAATCTTAAATCGCCCGTGGTCGTATGCAATAACGAGATACGGATATCGTTATTATGGATAGACCATCACGTGTGTCATTTCTTACTTATGAAGTAAGTAGTTGATCTTACAAGCTAAAGTGTGGAGACACTTGAATGAACACGTGAATGTTTTGTTATAGAACAAAACATTGGAGACCCGCCGAGAGATTCCACATGGAAAAACTATCTGAGTGTCAGTGGTTAATCTCTAACGTTCGGTAGTGGAATTGGTCTTTTGACTTGAGGTCATCATAGTGCCTTATGTGAGTACAGTCATACTTTGGTGATGTCGGATGTTGCTCTGTCAAGGGTCGCTAATACGGCATCGTTCGGGTATGTCAAGAATCATATGATGGTTGTGAATGATCAATAGAGAATTCGTCACTCTTAGATAGTAAGAGATTATGATCTACATTTCATCCAGTTAAGTTGATAATGAAATCATTGGCCAAGGTGAACTCATAAGTCTAAAAAGAGTTTTCGACTTACATTGACTTAATAGTAGGATAAAAGATATGATCGATAATTGAGATTGACACACGTCCATATCTCGTAATTGATCGGATCATATTGACGAAGGGATTATAGTTTCACGATAAACGAACAAGTTTGGTTTTGTCATGTCACGTGACATTTCCGTCACATGTATTGCCCTGACACATTGCTAGATGTCAATCTGGGACAACGAATGTAAATTGATGATAAATTAAAATGGTATTTTAATTTATCAGTTTTGATTAGATCAAAATAATAATTTACGTCGTTAGGCATCGTGATCGGGAACCTAATGGGTCACACACAAAAGAGAATCAGAAGAATGAGATTTACCAATTAGTTAATTGACAAGTGTTGAATAATTAATTAATTGGGTTGCTTATTAATAGGCCCGAATTAATTAATTGGATTAATTAATTCATGGACCGGATTTAATTAATTTGATTAATTATTAAGAGATGGGCCAGCCCGTTTGGACTTATATTAATAAGCTGTTAGGGTTTGAAAACAGTTATGGAATATTCATTATTCTTGCTAGCACGAGAAAAGAAAACCCTAGCCGTCATTCTTATTCTCTGTGTGGATCACCATTGGAGGCTGGACAATTGGATAGCTTGGATTGTAGATAGTGATCATTGGAATTCGTGAATCAGCAAAAAAGTTTGCAGAATTCATCAAGGTATTATTCTAAACACAGTTTCTATCTAAACATGAAGCAGATCCTTGTTTGGGAATCGAAATTGCTTTACTTCCGCTGCGCATGATTAAGTAGGTTCCCAACAGTGGTATCAGAGCCTACTTTGTGTTTGTTAGAAATTGATTTGCATGATTAAACAGTTAAAAGTTAATTGTTTAATTTTTTCTTGAATCTAGCAATTTAGAAAATTATTTTTCATCTTCGAAAATCTGTTTTGAAAAGGAAAATAATTTTTTGGTTAAATTTTGGATCTGAAAATGTGGCTGTGGGGCGACGGCACCGGACGTGGCGGCACCAACCGCCTGAAACGGGCGGCTGCGCGCCGGACGGTTCGGAAACAGCAGCGACGGTCGCTGCTGCGTTGCTGCAGCAGCGACAGTCGCTGCTGCTGCTGCAGCGGCGTTCGCCGTAGCTGCAAGTTGTAATCGCAGCAGCGCGCGGCGCTGCTGCTGGTTGTAGCAACAGCGCTGTGCGCTGCTGCCGTGCCCAGCGGTGCGTCCCGCTGTGTGACAGCGGCGGCGCACCGCCGTTCCTTCATAGAGGAAGTGCCGGCGCCGGAATCCAAGAGAAATGGGGCGGTTTTAGATTCTAGGTTTTCAGTCGATTTGGGTGTTTGGAGGCGGGGGCCTCCCCTGCAATTTGTAAGATTGCAAGCCCCCGTCTGCAATTATGGAAAAGGGTCAATTTTGCAATTTTTAAATGGAGGCCCTGTCATGCAATTTTCGAAATTGAAGGGCTGCCTTTTTAATTTTAAACTTGGGTCAGAATTGCAAATTTCAAAAGAGTTTTGAATTTAAATATTAAAATGGTTTTAAATTTGATTTTAAAATGGGTTTGACCTAAAATCTCAATTTTGACCAGTTTAAAATCTTATTTTAAATTGACGACCTTTTATATTTTCGTTAAAATCGGATTTTAACTTAAATATTAAACATTGACCCTAAATTGAATTTTATTTTAATTAGGAGTTTTATCATAAATTAAAATGTTAATTTAATTTGAATTAGAGTTGGACTTTAATTTAGTGTTTGATTAAAATTTGATTTTAATTAAATTACCCACCCTAATACTTTCTTGAAATTAGAGTTGGACTCTAATTTGACATTTTTTAATTGAAATTTGATTTTAATTAAATTGTCTCGTCCTAAAACTTTTCTTGGAATTAGAGTTGGACTCTAATTTTGTATTTAATTAAATAAGTTCGCCCTAATATCTTGGAATTGGAGTTTGACTCTAATTTTATATTTAATTAAAATTTGATTTTAAATTAAATTTAATCGCCTTAAGTTTTGAAATTAGAGTTGGACTCTTATTTGATATTTAATTAGAATTCGATTTTAATTAAATTATCTTATTTTAAAAACTTTGAAATTAGAGTTGGACACTAATTTTATATTTAATTAAAATTTGATTTTAATTAAAATAGTTCCGCCCTATAATAGTGGAATTAGAATGAGATTTTAATTTGGTATATAAAATTAAAATTTGATTTTAATTAAATATACCCGCTAATTAAATTAATTGATTAATTTGATTAATTGATTGTTTAATTGTTCCGATCCATTTGTCTAAATTAGTTTAGACGGATTTAATTGCTAGAAACTTGAAACATGTTTGCATATAATATTAGATATTATATAGGAATGTATTTATATGATGAATGTTTTATTAGTGGATGATTATGGACTCGACCATGTGGATGTGTTGAATGGTTAGTTTTATTCTTGTTGTTTTATGGGCCTGCGAGCTCTAATTTATTTTGGACCTGCGAGTCTGTTATTATTATGGGCCTGCGCGTCCAATATTATTTAGGCCTGCGTGCCAACTAGTATAGGATACAAGTTGCAGCTGGACTAATTGAAGATACAAGAAGAGGAGGAGACCATAGAGATGGAGCATTGTATGAATCAATGTTATACCCCCTAGGAACTGACCAACTAGTCTTCCTAATGGCTCGGGAGGACTAAATAGTATAAGTCCATAATCATCCACACTATTATATGTATGTTTATTTGCATGTTAGATGTATAATAAAATATATATAATTATTACGATGAGACCTTTGCATGCAAAACCCCTTGCTAAAATATTAAGTCAGTTTCTTATTTGCCTTCCATCATTATAGTGAAAAACTAGAATCCTAAATCGATCTCAGCTTGTTGAGTACACTCAAGGCTGGTCTATTATTGGCACTATGAAATATTAGATATTTCTGAATGATGGTTTGACTTAACTAAAATTTATCTTTTGTTGAGTACACTCAAGAAGATGAATTTTAGAGGCATGTTAAAATATTAAGTCACATTCATATTAGCCTTCCATCATTATAGTGAAAAACGAGAGTCCGAAATCGATCTCAGCTTGTTGAGTACACTCAAGGCTGATCTATTGGGGATATGTTTGACACTATGAAATATTAGATATTTCTGAATGATGGATTTGACTTAACTAAAATTTATCTTTTGTTGAGTACACTCAAGGAGATGAATTTTGGAGGCATGTTAAGCTAACACATAAGATGTGTGAAGACAAAGAGTTGGCAGCTTAATGATCTGGGAGTTGTATGGAGATACAATTGATAATAGTATCTACCCAAATGTTTTATTAAGATTTGTTGAGTACACTCAAGGTTTTAATATAACAAATGGGATCCCAGCCCACTGGGAATCAAGTATGGATTCCATAAATTTATGTGAGAGGGTCATAAATTTGAGTTAAACAGTGGGAGCGAAATTAATTTAATAAAAGACCATGTTAAATTAATTGATGCATTTTATATATTATTCTTTTACTTTTCGTCGTTTACATCTATTGAATCTTGAGTAACCATATGTATTTGAGCGGCATACTGTATGCCAACAACCAAACCAAATTTTCTTGATTGGCACCGCAATCTGAGAATTGTTCTCATGCATGATAATTGATTATGTCCTTGAGTAGCCCTTTCCAGAGACACTCGTTGATGACTCGTTAAAGGAAGAGGTGGCTGCTATAATAAACACAGTGATGACAATAGTACTGCAACATGTGTGATGTTTGCGACTATGTCACCTGCGTTACAAAAGCAACATAAGAGTATAGATGCTAACACATGATTTTCATCTCAAAGTGTTGAATGATAAATAATCACGTGTGGAAAGATATGAGATTTCCTAGCAACTATATCAGTGTATAATGGCAAAAGAGTCTCCGGCCAGTTCTGATGTGCTGAAGACGTTGACTACTTTGAGAAGTTGTCTCAATTGAGTTCAATCATGAACAATGAACTAAGTATGACTTGGTTCTACAATCTTTGCCGAAAAGTTATTCATAACTAATTATGAATTTAACATGAATAAATTTGAATGCACACTTGTTGAGTTGCTGAACATGCTTAAGACTGTTAAGCCCGATATCTATATTTATAATGGGCAAATTTTAGTCATAGATTCCTCCAGGGAAGTCCAAAGGATGTTTTCAGAAAACATCTAAGATGACTAAGACAGTTAAAGCAAATAAGGACAATACCAAATCTAATGACCATTATTATCATATTGGAATGATAGGTCATTCGAAAGAAAATTGCAAGGCTTGTATCTACTTCATTAGTTTTATGGGTATTGGATACTAGATATGGATCTCATATTTGTATAAATATGCTGAAACTAAACAGAAGTAGATCGCTGTAAAAAGGAGAGAAGTTGACATGTACGTTGAAAATGATCAAACGTTGTCGCATTGCCTATATGAGCTACTTTTTACCTTTGCCTTTAGACTTAATATTAGAATTAGAGAAATATTGTTTTGTTCTTGCCATTACCAAGAGCATTAAATAAATTTCATGTTTGGACATGAATTATTTTAATGTTAAGGACAATTGTTGTTCCTTTTATCTTGATAAAATCTTAATGGTTATGGTAAATTACAAAATGACATTTATATTCTAAATATTGAGTATTCTATAATGAGTATAGATAAATAAAGGCATAAAAAATGATAATCTGAATAACACCTATATCTGGCATTGTGGATTTGGTCATATAAATGAAAATGCAATTCCAAACTTACATGGAGATGTACACTTGGGTCAAATGATTTGGAATCATTTGACAAATGCAAAATATGTCTGTTAGGCATAATGACCATATCTCCTTTTACTTGAAAAGGAGAAAGATCTGCATAATTACTGAGTCTAATACATAGTGATGTATGTGGACACATATCAATCAATGCTAGATAAAGTTTCTCTTATCTCATCACATTTACTAGACGGCTATTTCAGAAATGGTCATGTATATTTGATGAAATTCAAGTATGAAACTTTGAAATGTTCAAGGAATTCAAACTAGAAATTGAGAAACAAATGGGTAAATAAATTCTCACACTAAGATTTGATCGATGTGGAGAATATCTAAAATGTAGAATTTTAGATTATCTAAAAGAGAATGTGACTCTCTCGCAGTGGATTCCTCTACATGCATTACAACATAATGATGTATTTGCAATGAGGAATCATGTACTATTAGATATAGTGCAATAAAGACAAGCCATGCAAATGCTTCAAAATCGTTTTGAGATCATACACTGATTGCCGCATGCCACGCACTAATCGTGTCTCATCTAAATCGGTTAACAAAACTCCATACGAGTTATGGAAAGACAGAATGCCCCATTTTTCTCATATGAAAGATTGGAGCTGTGACGCTTATGTGAAGCGCACTGAATCGGATAAGTTTGAAACTAAATTCGATAAACATATATTTATGGGATATTTAAGAGACAATTGGATATCAATTCTATAATCTCATTGAGAAGAAGGAGTTCTTCTCAAGACATGTCATACTCCTAGAGAAAATGTTTGTTCTAGGAGAGGACAGTGGGAGTAGAGTAAATCTTGAAAGAGTTCAAAGATTCTCAGATATAGTTAACCAAGTAGATAACCTGAGTCTGATCCCAAAGTGTTGAGGGACATACTCTTGATCAGGAAGTGGAGACTCCTGCAGACACGACAACTCCATGTAAATCTTGTAGGATCATTCGACCTTCTGGAAGATAAGAATCCATGATTACTAATCTAGCATTACTAATCGAGGATGATGAACCTACAAATTATGCATAAGCAAAGTCAAGTGTTGACTCGCTGACATGGCATAAGGCTATGATATCCGATATGAACTTAATGTTACCAAGGTCTGGACTTTGGTCAACCCGCCTAATGGATTGAACCCATAGGTTGTAAATGAGTTTACAGAAAAAGTTCAATATGGATTAAAATAAGCCTTTTGGAGCTGAAATATTCGATTTGATATAAAAGTCAAAATGTTTGATTATATCAAAAAATGAATTGTGTGTTTAAAAGAAGATAGTGGGAGCAATGTCGTATTCCTAATATTATATGTATGAGACATATTAACAGGAAACGACGTCTTTGTATTTCAATTGTTGAAATTATGGTTGTTAAATAATTTCTTCATAATAGATATGTGAGAAATAGTTTGATCTATAGAGATAGATCTATAAGATTGCTTAACTCATCCAAATCTATATAGATAAAATCTTAAGAAGATTTTATATGGAGAAAATGAACTGGGAGTTCATGGATACATTGATGCTAACTTCTAGTCAAACTAGAATGATAGCATATTTCAATTAAGATATTGGTTTACTCTTAAGCGATATGTTGGAAAGGTTCCAAATCGAAAATCATTGTTGATTCAATAATAGAAGCCTTATACATCACTGCTTTAGAAAGCAACAAAAGTTGTTGTCTGGGTCAAAGTGTTCATTAATGAACTTGGAGTAGTTCCTAACATTGTTGATCACATGCTTCTGTATTGTGAAAATAGTGGAGCCATCGTGCAAACGGGGAACTAAGGTCTCATCACTGATCCAAACATGTATTAAGGCAGTATTATCTCATTGGAAAGATAATACAATAAAATGACGTAAAGAAAGAACGAATTCCCACGAGTTATTAAATTGCGGATCCATTGACAAAGAGTTGTCGCAGTATAAACATGATTGTCATGTAGACTCTTATGGTATAAGATACATAAGGGATTGGATCTAGTGCAAGTGGGAGTTTGTAAGTGTTATGCCCTAGGTCCAATCAACTTTGGACATAAGCACTTTTAATGTATATATAACCGATGCATATTTATGGCAAGATTTATTATTGAATTAATATTCTAATTAATTAAATAATAGAATCCGTAGATTCAAGTTTTGGTGATTTGTTAATCACAAAGAGTTGTGATTGTGAGATACAAATTACATATGACTGAATCTTAAATCGCCCGTGGTCGTATGCAATAACGAGATACGGATATCGTTATTATGGATAGACCATCACGTGTGTCATTTCTTACTTATGAAGTAAGTAGTTGATCTTACAAGCTAAAGTGTGGAGACACTTGAATGAACACGTGAATGTTTTGTTATAGAACAAAACATTGGAGACCCGCTGAGAGATTCCACATGGAAAACTATCTGAGTGTCAGTGGTTAATCTCTAACGTTCGGTAGTGGAATTGGTCCTTTTGACTTGAGGTCATCATAGTGCCTTATGTGAGGACGGTCATGCTTTGGTGATGTCGGATGTTGCTCTGTCAAGGGTCGCTAATACGACATCGTTCGGGTATGTCAAAAATCATATGAAGGTTGTGAATGATCAATAGAGGATCGTCACTCTTAGATAGTAAGAGATTATGATCTATATTTCATCCAGTTAAGTTGATAATGAAATCCTTGGCCAAGGTGAACTCATAAGTCGGAAAAGAGTTTTCGACTTACATTGACTTAACAGTAGGATAAAAGATATGATCGATAATTGAGATTGACATACGTCCATATCTCGTAATTGATCGGATCATATTGACGAAGGGATTATAGTTTCACGATAAACGAACAAGTTTGGTTTTGTCATGTCACATGACTTTTCCCGTCACATGTATTGCCCGACACATTGCTAGATGTCAATCTGGGACAACGAATGTAAATTGATGATAAATTAAAATGGGTATTTTAATTTATCAGTTTTGATTAGATCAAAATAATAATTCACATCGTTAGGTATCGTGATCGAGAACCTAATGGGTCACACACAAAAGAGAATCAGAAGAATGAAATTTACTAATTAATTAATTGACAAGTATTGGATAATTAATTAATTGGGTTACTTATTAAAATGTCCGAATTAATTAATTGGATTAATTAATTCATGGACCAGATTTAATTAAATTTGATTAATTAAATGTTGGACCAGGTTAAGTCAAGAGATGGGTCAGCCCGTTTAGACTCATATTAATAAGCTGTTAGGGTTTGAAAAACATGATGGATTATTCATTATTCTTGCTAGCACGAGAAAAGAAAACCCTAGCCGTCATTCTTATTCTCTGTGTGGATCACCATTGGAGGCTGGACAATTGGACAGCTTGGATTGTAGATCGTGATCATTTGAGTTCGTGAATCAGCAAAAGAGTTTGCAGAATTCATCAAGGTATTATTTCTATCACAGTTTCTATCTAAACATAAAGCAGATCCTTGTTTGGGAATCGAAATTTGTTTTACTTCCGCTGCGCATGACTAAGTAGATTCCCAACACAACTCTCCTCTTGTCGAATGAACTTGTTACATTATATGATTGGGAAACAATTAAAGAAGACAGACATGTTAAACATTGGACCTGTTTGGCATTAATTTTGAGAAGTCAAAATGAGTTTTTGAAACTCAAAAAATTACTTTTGAACATGTTTTGTTAATTTTGTAAGAATGTTAATTTTTTCTAGTTAGAAAAACTTTAACTTTCCCTAAAAGGTCTTCCAAAACAGGGGTTTTTTGTATATTAATTTTCAAACTTCAATTAAGATAGACTCTTTTCAAGAAGCAAAAGTCTTGATAAACAGCTCTTTATACGACCTTGTGGCTCTTTCTTGTAGAATTGATTATAATAAAATATATTGACATATTTTGCATATTGAACTAGACTAATTGTGAATTGATCATGCATGAGAAACGTGTATTTTTTGTTGACGTATAAATTCGCAGTCGATACCCGTGATTGCGCATTGGGTAAATCTCGCTTCATGTGCAGTAATCCCGCAAACCACACGGGAAAGATAAACCGCACCAGGCAAGTCCGGTGTGATGAGCTCGACCGAGAAAGTGTTGATATGAGATTCGAACTCGTGACTTTCAATCCATAAAATAAGCTACACACAACCTATGAAAGTTTAAAATATAGACTTTAATTTAGAAATTATTGATGATTTTATGGCTGTTTGCAAGTCGAATTATTGGAAAATTTAGGTTGGTTTTATGAGATGAAAAGAATATATATTAAAAAAATTACATTTTTTCATTGTTGCAACCAATCGTTAACATTTTAGAATTGACTAATGTAAACCCAATAATTGTCTAGCACTTAAATCGCACGTTTTATTGGACTTTATAAGTTGCATTCATGCGAGTAGACAGTCTACTTTTCTCCAATAAAATAAATTATATCGTTTAAAACAATGCAAATTTATGCAGGTACAAGAGACAAGACTTTACAATTATAAAGAAAGTGACACAATACAATTATTATGCAATAAATTTACAATTTGGTTTCGGTCGCTATATTTGTGCTCTTTGAATAAAAGCGGCTAAATCTTCTCTCGAACAAAATGATAATCTAATTCAATATATTTGATTTTCTCAGGATCAATAAACATGATTGACTGCAATATAAAGTGCCACCTTTGCAGTTTTAACTTTTAATATATCTAGTATGGAGAGTCTGGACCAAAATCTTCGATTTAAAAAAAAAAAAAAAATTAACTCTTCTAACTCACAATTTTTTTAGTTTTTAGATGAAATAATTCAATTGAAAATTAAACAATACATTAACCAATTAAGCCCCCGTTTGATTTTCTTTACATTAAAACTCTTTATTTTTCATACTCATTTTCCATCGTACATTCACACCAGAAAATATTTTGCATATAAACCCAAAATTTTTCCTACTTTTTAACCATAGATTCTCCAAAAAATCACTATTCAAAACCTCGTTTTCTCCTTATAATGGCCATCAAACATGGACTAAAAATATTAAATATTTTTTATATATCGCCCTTTTAAGATGAAATTTCAAATCTTAACATGATATCATAGCTCATTAAGTTCTAACGAGCGATTCGATTCGATTAAAACTCAAAAACATGAGCACGTGGATTACAAAATTGGTTTGCTCAAGCGAACTACCATCTTGAGGGGGCATGTTAAAGGATAAAATCTCACATCGAATAAAGATAAAAATATAGACCAATTTATAAGAGTTTATAATACTCTTCTTAATAAAGTTGTCATTTTAAGATGAAATCATAAGTCTTAATATGGTATCAGAGCTCATTAAACTCGAATGAGTAATTCGATCCGATTAAAACTTAAAAAGTGAGCACGAGAATATCAAGATTGATCTGTTTAAACGAGTCACCATCTTGCGAGGACATGTTAAGAGATAAAATCTCACATCGAATAAAATGAAAATATAGACCAATTTATAAGGGATTTGACTACTCCTCTTAATAAAATTGACTTTTTAATATGAAATCTCAAGTTTTGACATGGTTTCAGAGTCTATTAAACTCCAACGAGCAATTCGTTCCGATTAAGACTCCAAAAATAAGCACGCGAATTTCAAGATTGGTTTGCTCGAACGAATCACCATCTTGTGGAGCATGTTAAGAGATAGAATTTAACATCGATTAAAGATTAAAAAAATGCACAAAAACAACAAAACTAAAAGGTTGAGCATATGAGCTCTCATTCATTCAAAAAATTAAAACTCGAAAGTGGTCTGGCAATGTACTTGGTCAAATAAAATATCATTACATCATAATGAGATAGATCGGGGAATACATAGCATGGATGGGGATGACCTAATCTAAATCATCATGCTCGAGGGTCTATCAACTCAACATGAGCATGTCCATTTTTTGAACCTCATGTATTTGTGCATTTCATTCCAGAAACTCGCACATTGCGCACGAGCTCATGACATGGATGCATGGGGACCTATGATGTGTGCACTTTTTACAAGACTTGACCACCCACGATCTCATGCTCAAGGTCATGATAATCTCGAACACTCTACCGGTGATATTCCCAATTTTGGTATCCCCGATGATCACCAGAACGAGTGAGCTCAAGGTATTCTCACGTATGTGTTGTCAATCGTCGGGGTTGAGGCTCCTCGAGGTAGTGTGCATAACCCTTAAGATGTGATTCAGTCCATTAACGAAACCACTAATGTCATTATTTTTATAGTACTCTACCACTAAAGTTTTATTATCCAAACGCTATTTCCCAACTTCAATCAAACTACAACTCCTAAGCATGACCCCCAAGCACTTCACAACTCTTTAATCAAATAAGGATGTTCAAATGATTTATCCTACTAGGAGTGCACTGCTAGGAGTGTATGACTTACCTCTATAAATATAAGGCCTTAGATCATTATTCAGGTAAGCTTTTATATAATTTTCAATTCATAGCCTTACGTATAAATTCTCTCTCTAACTTAAGTATCGAATGAAAGACGAAGACCCATCTAGATGTCTTTGTTTCAGGTACTGAGAGATTCTGTTAATAATCATTCTCAACCATCAAGCTCCTAACTTTTTAGGTGAAATCTTAAGTTTGAATATGGTATCAAAATAAATTAAAATTAAATGAGTAATTTGATCCGTTTAAACCTCAAACAAGCATTTGGATTCTAAAACTGATTTGCTCAAATGAACTATCATCTTCGGAGCATGTTAAGAAATAGTTCATATAGAATAAAGATCAAAACGTAGATGACCATATAAAAATTTGAGCTACTTCTCTTAGCAAGATGACCGTATATCTTAATAATGTATATATCGAAATGAATTTTTGTATTTTAAAGATACTAAGAAAGAATTCCTTTAGTATTTTACGACAATTTATCACGCTTTTCCAGGAAAAAAATGCTTAGAAATGTCATATTGATAATTGGCATACAAAAAAATTGGACTGAAATAACTTTCTTTCATAAGTCTATCAAAGATCACTCGAAGTGGTGGTTTTAAGTATTTAAGTTCAATTATAAATAAAGGAAGAACTCAAGGTGATGTAACACGTATGATTTTGAAAAGTTCTTAATTATTCAAAATTGTACAAACCATAAAGAATTCCCCATCTCGATGATTAAGTACAAACCAAATATGATCTAAGATACATAAAGATCTCGATTATTCAAGATTGTATAAACCACATATCATCCCGTCTTCGTGATTAAATACAAATCGAACATGAACTAGATGGATAGATTATCACTCGAAGTCTATAACGTAGTATGGTCAATATTATTCAGAAAATACTATAATCTGACCATCATAACAGTGCCATTATTAGTTTGCTGCAACATTTGACCTAATTTAGAGGGTTGTATAAAGAAGATGGCAGCAATGGGGACTGAAAGGTGCCAACACTCCATGGACAAAACCCTATTTCATCATTTGCTGTAAATGGATTTCCTTCAAGAGGAAACACATTAAAATTTGGTAGAATTTCTTCATGGATTTTGAACTTTTTTGGTGCTCGAAATTCGTCTTGGAATCCCTTTGTTTCAACTTCATAATCAGATTCGAATTCCTTATCATTCGATTGATCAGATTCTTCACTTAGAGAAGGCAGTGATAGTACAGGAGAAGAATAAGGCTTGTTTGGCTTAGTACTAGGTACCCGGTTCTTGTATTCCTCGAATATACGGTCCATAAATCTTCCTTGTGCTTCAATCTTCATTTTCAAGCTCTTTTGAACCTATAGAAAAATGAGTTTATGTACATAATTTTCTTGTTATGGGAATCTTGTTGGTGAAATAAAGGTATTCTTATGCAAATTCACTAAGCTGCACACGTTGTAGTTGAGTTGTTTCGTCTTGAAAAAGACAATTCACGAAATTTTGTTTTGCTGATTCTATGATTTTCCTTTCGTGCTGAGCATTTGAATCTCAAAGAGAGACTTAATTGTTTATGATTGAATGAATTTTGAAATTGATTTTGTAAAGTATATTTACCTCAATTTGATCTTTCCATCGTCTATGTGCTTCCATTTGCATTTTTAGTGCTTCATTTAGCTGAGCACCTCTACAACAACATCGATATACATATATTACCATTAACATGGTGAAGTTGAAGAAGCAAATATTGAAAAAACTTCACATTAATAAACAAGAAACTCACGATTTCGTGCTGAAATCTGGCAATTCTTCTGATATGCTTCTTCGTTCAATTTTGTCTTCTGCGTGTCACGAGAAATAGAATTTTATATTTAAACAATGAGAAATTTGGGAAAACAAGAATTAGAAAATAATCAAGTCGACTCACTGTGGCCACCTTCTAGGGTGAATATTGACATCCTGTATTTCTGTAAAAGTGAGAAGTATTCATATTATAGTATGTTATATTTCAAGGAAATATGTTTATATATTAATTAAAAAATGAAAAAATAAGTGATACTTGATTCAAATGTTTGTCGATTGAAGCGGCATTCATAAATAACGTTTGGTTCAGTATTTTTTGGATAATATTATAGTTTAATACGTGTACAAAACAACTAAAAACTAAGTCTCAGTCCAATAAGTTTAGAGTTAGTTGTGTGAATCCTTCTTGATCACTTCCAATTGCTGCATCTATGGGAAGATTGAATCATACTCTCCCTCAACCTTGATCGACCGTCACGGTAAAGTTGACGGAAGATTGGATCACCTTAATATTCTCACCATATAACCGATCTGGTAGGGAGCCATTTTTTGTATCCAAGAGACGTGAAGAAAAATAATTGTATTCTTCTTCGTTATCTTGAAAATCTGTAACAAGTGAACATGACTCTTAAATTGAGGTTGAACCTGAACCACTGTGATATTGTTTGCTCCTTTTTTTATTGCTTTTCTAATTATTGTGGATCTCAAAACTAGAGATGAAGAGTTTAATCCATTAAAAGTTGGATAATGCATGTTTGAGAGAGAGAGAGAGTGTGTGAACCTGTAAGTGGCTTTTCACATGATATATGGTTAGTCCAGGAATTGCCATTGCTTTCAGAATTCCTTTTGGTGTTGCCGCTGGATGATCATAAAGTGCACATAGAAATTTATTAAGCCTCACAAAACCAATGAGTACACGTTAACTTAGACATAATTTTCGATAATCTCACGTACTATCTGGTCCACCGATCTGATTAACTGCTTTCTCGAACAATTCATGCAATTCGTTCGTCCATTTTAACCGCTCTTTCAACGCGCCAGTCGACCGACTGGAGCCCATGTTGCAACCAGGTGACCTTGCAAACCTGTCAGGCAAGGAATGAGTAATAGTGCTCCACTTAAAAAGAATATATTCAGATAAAAACAACACTGCAGAAACAAATTTCCAGGAAAGATATAAGCAGGCGATAGCACTAAGATAAGATGATACGTGCAGAGATACCCTGAAATGTCTGCAACTGACGGAGCAAACCAAGAAAAAAGAGTCCAAAATTCCCAAATTTCAAGCTTATTCTCTTGTTTGTATCACCTGGTGAAAAAACCTAAAAATTACAAACAGGAACATGTTTCAAAATGTCGGATAGAAATCTTCGATAAAAACAAATATACAAGACAGAGGAGGAATGGTTCTAGGCATTTGTCAATTCTCTGCCTGAGTCATGAGAAATTTCTCTTCATTTCGACCCAAGAAAACATGACTTGCAAACGATATACTATTTAGAATATGACAAGAAATCAAAGATTCTTTTATATTAGCTTTAACAGCATAGGAATAAAGCACAAAATTGAGGAGATGAACTCTGTCTCTACTGCAATCAACTGTTATAAACATCACAAGAGATGTCAATTACAAATAGTAGAAAGGTAATACTACTATATAAATTTGTCAACCACCAAATTAACACTACAACTCCTCAGATGATTTAGTAACCAATCACTACTGCCTGTTTCGCTTCATGCAAGATGGACATTTGTATTGCTTTATATTCTCGGCTTTAGCAGGAGTTATCTTCACACATTTGCCATGGAACCACTGTTCACAAATGTCACAGCCAATCCAGAACTCGTCTGCATCGTAATTTCCACCACAGCTTCCACATAGTGTTTCGCTATGTTCATCGTCCTCCTCCTCATAGCTTTCATCTGCCAGTTTGGGGTTGCTCTTCGTCTGACCATCACTAGATCGCTGCAAGGAATTGAGCTAAATCAATTGCAGGTCTAAAAGCAATCAAACATCGTGATCATGGGGAAGCTCAAAAGCTAAATGAAATCCTTGGAAGAGGTCAGGGTGCAAAAAATACGCTGCTTCAGCCAAAACTATATTTTAACAAGTATCAGAACCTAAATCTTCTTGTGAAATTTAAATTAATTTCACCTGTGCCTTCACCCAGCCTTAGGTTTGCCTCAGGAACAAAAAGAACAGAATCCAGGAAAATTATATCTATAGTGAGACATATATGTTTGAGCCAACCCTACCTTTTTGTTGCCTCTGGATCTGCTTCCGCTATCTGCGGTTGCCTTGTCTTTTACGGGCTTCCTTTCAGTCACAACTTCAAAGACTGTGGGCAGATCATTGATCAAGCTGAACAGGCGTTTCCTGCAAGAACAGAAAGAAATATATATATATCCTCATAATAAATCACAGGCCAAAAGTGTGGTTCCTTATCTGAAAATGTACATCCCAAAAAGAAAATCTATATAAACATTTAACTACAATTGATGCCAGTATTTCATCAGTAATCAGAAGTTTGCAGTCCTAAATGAAAGCAAAAACTAGCAAAAAACTGAACACGCGAATCCACACTGAAACACCAAATATTAATATTTAGAATGCTTAGTCTTTACTTGTCTCCTGGCTACACATCATGTGATATACACCGAAGCGAGGAGGTAAAATCATTTTATCGAAATCATTTTAATGTGTTCAAGTTCCTAGTTACTTCCCCCAAACTGTAATTCAGGGACTGGTCCCAGTATATATGTACTGCTACAAAGTCAATTAATTCAACTGCAAAAAGCAAAAGATATAGATAGTGCCATCAAAATCATGAGCCCGAAACACTTTTGAAGCTTGTTGCCGGAGTAAGATAGAAAATTATTGGTATGTTATGGAACAAATTAGATACGAAACATTCCTGGACGACATCAGACATGCATAAATGAAGGAGAATTTGAAGCTGTGTCATTGCTACTTTCAAGGTTCTTTTAACAGACTTTTGAAGCTTGTGGTCAGAGTAAGAAAGAAAATTAGTATGCTATGAAGCAAATTAGATAGGAAGCATTCCTGGATGACATCACTCATGCATAAATGAAGGAGAATTTGAAGCGGTGTCATTGCTACTTTCAAGGTAATAACGCATTCATATATCTTTTCCTCATTAGAAGTTGTATTTCTGCCACTACAAGCAACCTTCTACCACATGTTTAGACAAAGTTTAAACCAATAGAAGGTGAATGGAATACAGTAAATCAAAGATTTTGATGAGTTTGAGCTGGATACAACTTAAAATTGATCTCTCCAAAGACTTGACTCACTCCATTGTCACATCTGATAAAGTTCACTTACCCAGGACCAAAAAAATATCAATGTGAGGAAGAGTTTCAAATTCCTTTATCCGACATAAAAAACTAGCAATGCTTGAATCTTAAAGTCAGCCAAATGCAGTTATATGTCGATCAATCGAGATCTACTTGCCCTATATTGTAATAACAATGCCCAATCATGGACCAGTAGAGTGAGAAATACTAAGATGAGAGGAACTTTAAGAATGTATAAAGTTTTGAACTTTGTTTGATAATTAATAATGAGGTTTTCTTTAGCAGAATCAGTCAAGGTTGGAATGCAACAACAGTAGTTTGTAAATCTGAGTGATAAACACCGCACCGAAAGATTTGCATGTACGATTAGCATTTCACATTTGTTTCTAAATCTCTTGGTCATTATATAAGTAGACACGTCTCCAGCACTTTATTTGCCTCCACAGTTTTCATGACAGTACTTAAACCCTGACCTTATTTTCTGCACAAGACAGTCCAAATTGGTTTCTTTATTATGTTACAGCCATGTCATAGACTACTTAAATCATATGTATCTTTTAGACTTTTAGTCCACAGAACAAGCAATATATGTAGCATCATAGAGATCCCTAGAAATCTTCATATAAATCGAACGACCAAAACTAGCAGTCGCAGAGCAGACAATATCTATTCATCCTGACTTAGCATCACCACCTCCTATGTTATCAACTTTTTTTCAATAAAAGAAAAAAAAAAAAAAAAGAAGCTCTTATTCTCTCCATATGAGCTTTCTAATATCTAGGGACTGGTGAAACTCGCAGAAGTCTAATCGGCAGCATCCTCACCATCAAATGGTATGCAGAGATGTAACTTATGCGCATTGTCAGACAAGTCAACTTAACGTGTTGAAAGATATTAAAACAGGAAAAAGTGGAAAACTATTTGAGGTCCTGAACATTCATAGATCACTACAATTTTTTACAGAATTCAGCTTCAAATAGAATGTTCTTTATCTTGTGTGTCACAGACATCCAGCAGAATATAAAAAATATGTGTAGTGGGAAGTAAAAGGAAAAAGTATGATATCAACTGTCCATGTATGTTAGGCAAACTGGATTGCAATTAAACAATTCACCTCATATTAGTATCATCATGCTCAAGCATATAACAGGCGAAAGTGACAATATAGTTGTCTTGGGTGAGCCTGGAGAAAATTTCAATGAACAAGCTTAATTAAGAACCAACCCAGACATGTGGTTTGATTCAGGCTCCAAAATCTTACAGCCAATTTTTCAGTTGGGTGTTATTTGCAATATTACAGAATTATGAGTGAGCAGTCAAAGGGCCACAAGAAAACCTAAAGTAAACACAGAAACGTTCTATACTTTAGCTAATTAATGTTTAATGTTACTATGTAAATCAAATTTACTATTTTAAAATTTTGAGATTTTGGAACTTTAATAATTTAATATTGTTCAATTAATCAGGCATAATTTTTTCTTGATCTTTTCACTGACCTATTTGATGAACCTAAGAAAAACAAAACTGAAGAAACACATCCATGGTTCTCTCAGTTCAATGCTGTTTCTAAAAGGTGTGGAGCCTAATCAGCCTTGAAAACGACTCGGAGTTACTCAAGGAATTTTATAGTTCACATAAACAATCTAGAATTCATGAACAAGAAAGCTAATCGTTATCCACAGATTAAAAAAAAAAAAAAAACAATTTCATTTGGGTTTCGAGTAGCCTGGAAATATCATGCACCTTTCATTTCGGTTGAGCCGGGCTCCAAGATAGAAAGCCACGGAGAGCAACCAGCAATCACTGTGCACGGAAATTAGTGAAAGCCAATCTTCTCGGGTCATTCCATCCCTAGCAAAATTGATCCCGAGCGCTGGCTCTGGTAGCTCAGGTGGGACTTCTTCAGCTGGTAGGTTTACTTCCCAAGTTTCATTTGAATGTCCATACAGACACAAGTTCTCCTTTTCTATAAAATTGGTAATCCCAAAACCAAAAATGAATATCTAGAGAAACTAAAAACCAAAAATCATGAACAAATGAAGGAACTGAACCGACTTAAGGACTATATGCTGAAAAGAGTACTTGATCAATTAAACAGACAGATCTTCACTCTGTCTGTTTTTTATAGTATCACAAGAAGATAAACCAATAGTTAAAATTAATTTTCGTATTCCAATGCTTAAGAAACTGAGTAACTAACATAATCAAATTTAGCATAAAAAATGCAAAAAAGAAAACTCTTGTCCCACCTCAAGTAAAGAGTGAAAATAATAGTTACAACTGCCAAATTTAGGTAAATCCATTTCCACAGTATACATTCCCAGCAGAAAATACTTTCTTCATGGAATACAGATAACTACAGGAAATTGGGGGGGGGGGGGGGATATTATTTCTGCGCAATTCTTTTCACTGCATTAAAAAAAAAAAAAATTGTTCAAAAAAGGAAGGACATCATCAATTGCCTGATTCCAAAAGGAAGCTATTGTTAAAGCTATAAAATTTCAATAATTAACTTTCAATATTAACAAAAGGCAGCTCAATTAACCTTCAAATTTCAAAATAAACAAAAACCAAAATCAAACAAAAATCCCCAAAATTCACAATTTTCACCATCTCTTCACAATCATTATCGAACTCATAAGGTCAATTTTGATGTACAGGAAACAATAAAGTCACATATATAAAAATGAAAGGAAAAAAAAATTAAATCGCAGTTAAAAAAAAAAAAAAAAAATTACCTGGATCACAGAGACGGTAAAATTCATCCACATCTGTAAAAACCAAAAAGAAAACAACATTCCACACTAAGTTACATATTTACAAAAAATTAATTTCCCATGTTCTTGTAATTATGGATTCAAATATACAGAGTACCGCCAGTTAAAGCACGAATAATTCCGCCACGACGAGCGCTGTAATCTTTGAAGATCTCCTCTACAGTCCGGGGGCTTGAAGAAACTGAAGCCATTTCAGTATACAAATTATGGGATCTAAAATCTATTGAGTAATTATTAACAGTTTATTCCATAGATTGAAAGAATTGTATGAACTCGAAATGCAGAGAGAAAGAGGAAGAGGGTTGAGTGTGTGCATGTAACGGGAGAATCAAAAATCAGAAAAAAATTGCAGTGGTCAATTGTTTTTCACTTGATATCCAACTTTCAAATTTGTGACACTTTGGTCCTTAAAAAATTATTTTTATGATGTAAAATTAAAATAGATATATGGATTTCAAATGATAAAATAAATAAGAGAGAAAAGATGAAGGAAGAAGAACAAAAAAAGCATAAATCTAAATCAGTGTCTCGATGTTACTTCACCATCCTTTTTCGTTGACTCCTCGTTTTTTTCACAATTTCTTACTTGCTACGTCTCACCTATCTATTTTAATTTCGTGATAGATTATCTTTTCCATATTTTTTTCTACCTTAGGCCCCGTTCGGTACAGCTTAAAATTCAATTAAAATTGAAAATATAGTCATTGTTGGTCCCACTCGTCTAATAAAAGTCAACAATAACGACTAATTTTTCAATTTTAATCTGATTTTAATCCCTACCGAACAAACCTTTAACACAGGATGACACTTGAAAATTAGTACAGATGGAAAAAAGGAGACAACGTGAAGATAGATTAGAGGGAGGAAGATTTTTTTTTTTCTAATTTTTTATATAAATTTTGTTTTAATCAAAATGAGGATATAATTATGTTGATTAATCAAGTATTGACTTTCTAAAGACAAAATAAAGAGAACAAGGCACTATAAAAAGTTGTATACCATTGTGCCAAGAAAACTCTAGGCGACCAATTTGATAAGATTTAATGGGTTGGGGACTTCATCGAAATTTTCCTCAAAATAAATTTAGAAAAAAAAAAAAAGTCAAAACCCGTTCGGGTATATTTAAATTTATAATTGAAAATTTGTGGATTTCATAAAATTTATAATTAAAATTAATTGTAGATTTTAATCCAAATGAAACCTGGGCCAAGTTTAAAACAATATTGTTTACAATAATATCATCTATTAAATAATATTCTCGATAGTATCTAACTGCCATTAATGTTTAATATATAATTTAATTAGGCTAAGATTACTTCAAGTAAGCCTTGGTGGGGTCCATATTGGTGTCACGAACTGAACATGTGGACTCTCGTACAATTTGGTCCAGCTAGATGAACACAGCCAAATTTTTTAAGTCAAATATAAGTTGTTTAACATCTATGTCAATGAGAATTCATTTAGACCCCCATTTGGCTGTCGTTAAATTATAATTTATTTTTTTCTTTCTTTTAATTAATCACACATTTTTCAATAAAATAATATTATACGTAAAACTATAAAACAACTTAACTTCTAACTTTAATTTATGTGAGAATTGCATTGAAGGTTTATTGTCAATCTATATTGGTAGTTTCCATCCGTAGTCGGGGTCCTAAAACCAAACAAACTGACGAAGAGAACACGCTCTTGAAGTGTTTCCAAGAGACCATAAACTGCCACATAGTCGGTCTGTCGGGGTCCTAAAACCAACCAACTTGAAAGACAGGGAACAACAACACGCTCTTCGAGTGTCTATCTCCAGGAGACTCTATTTTTTAAGGTTATATTTTGTAATTTATGGAACATCTATAGATTTAAAGGGTCAAAACTTTAAATACTTCAACATGCTCTTTATATTTAACACTTAATTTTACTGCTATCAAACTTATTTTTTATTTTCACTGGATTCCGTCCAAATTATTATATTATTTTTCATTGAAAATTGAATGCATTTAATTATAAATGGTGAGTTTGGCTATCTAAATTTGGAGAGTTAACTTCAGTCTTTATTTTAAAAAGTTCATTTAAAGAGTTCATTGAAGCTTAAATGTTAAGGATTGACTCTTTAAATTATAAAACAATTGGTTAAGATAAGGAAGCAAATAGGGATAAACAAAGAGATGGCAATTCAACTAAACTTGAGACATCAACCTTAATCCATGCTAAATAACCTCAAATATTTTGTTCCACCGTCCCTACTCGTTCATCATCTTTAAGAGCGAATGCAACTTCTGGAGATCCCAATGATTGCTATAATCCAGTACAGTCCACGCCACATTACCAAAAAGATTTAAGGTGTGTTTGATGAATATTATTGAGAAAATAATGTATTTTAAATAGTGATATGATGAGAAATATGTGGTTAAAAAGTAAGAAAAAGTTATTGATATGATGAAAAATATTATTTTATTAAAGAATGTGTGGTTTAAAATGAGTTTTAAAAGAATGTATTTTGAAAGAATGTGTACCAAATATGGGTTTAGCCTCAATGAGTTGGAGAAAGTGTGTGTTGTCGTCAGTGTTCTAAGAGTATAAAGCGTAGCTGGGCGTAGATGTTAAACTTCAAACATTATGAGTTTAGACGGGGACCTAAACGTTACTTATTTTTATTATTATTTTAAATAATTAATCATTTTAAAAATAAGTCTCGATCAGCATACGTGTACCGAAGAATATTCAAAAAAGATTCTCGAATCCGAACGTAGAAGGGACCCGCCGCGCGTGATGTTTCCGTTCAGGCTCCGGCAAGATAAATGTAACGTGATCCTTTAAGAATCCGACCACGAGAAACATGATTTGTCTTTGCTTTTGGTGTATCTTGTTTTATGTATGTTCAAAGATATTAAGTGTACTTTGTCTTCAAATTTGCATCATCCTCTTATATTACATGGCTGAGTATTTATAGTGTTACAAATAGAATTGTGATCGTCGGATCGATGTACACGTGGCCTCATCTCCCCGGCCCGAGCATCACATCTTAGCCATCAAGTCATCTCCCCTATATCTACATACTCAATTAAATACTCTTATATTGACAAGACAAGACAAGAATTGCTTTATGCAAGGGTCACAATATCTTCAAAGACGAGGCTTGGGCTTCGCTCGGCTATAAAGGCCTGGGGAGGGAGTTGTGTAGATGGCTGGTAACAATAGTTGTTGTTGAGTCTCACTCGTCTAATAAAAGTTAACAATAACGTCTATTTTTTTAATTTAAATCCGATTTTAATTTCCACTAAACACCCTCCTAACATAAGATACTTTCAATTTTAAATAGTCAATCCTTAAAATTATTCTCCAAAAGACTCTTTAAAATAATATTTTAATTTAGAGAGTGAGAACCAAATGCGTTCTCTATAATTAAATGCATTTAAAATACTTCGATTTTCGATGTAAAAATAAAATAATAATTTGAAGAGAAGCTAATGAAAATAGCATACATGAAAAAATAATAAGTGTTAAATATAAATAGTTTTTTGGAGTACTTAAATTATTTTACTCTTTAAATTTATATATGTTCTCTAAATTATAGAATATATTCATTAAAAATTAGAGAGTCTCTTGAACATACTCTAAGGGTCCGTTTGATAGGGTAGATTTTTCATGAAAAATGGAAAAAAAATTCTATTTTCCATCGTTTGTAGTGTTCGATAGGCAAAATTCTCTCGGGAAAATATTTTCCAATTTTTCAAATTTTCCACCTTTTTGAGGAAAATAAATTCTTGATGTTTTGGTGAGAAAATATTTTTTTTTTTTTTTTTTTTTTTTTGCAATTGGAAGAAATTCTAGACACAATGGCAAAAAAAAATTTCACTTTTATTGACAATTTCCATGCAAAACAAAGTCAAACGAATGATATTCAGTATGATTATTTTTTTCAATTTTTTTCTTTTTTTTTTTTTTTTTTTTTTTGGGCGAATTGAAACAAATTCTAAACCTACTTTTCTTGCGATGTGGAAGCTTTCAATTTTATGCTAATCAAAAACATACTTTGCATGCGATGAATTTGAGGTCTTCCAGTCTTTTCTTTTCCATTTTTATTGTTTTGTCGGGAAATAGAGTGCTACAAATAAGTTATTGCTTGCAAATTGTGTCTTATGCGCTTGGGAAAGATGGGCTAGCAAGATGAGTTAAATGGTGAATCAGGAAGCTAAGCCTTATAAGCAGGAGGCTTTCACGAGTACAATTTTACTATTGTAAAAAATTAAATAACTTTGTTGTAACAAGTGATTGAATTCTACTCCAGGTGAAATCATCTCAAAACACCTAAAATGGTTAGTATTTCCGATGAACATTTACAGTTGTTTAAGTGGACTTTGATATAGGTCAAATTTATCCTTATGAGTTTAATACCCCTACTTAAGGCTGTAAGCAAAAATCATCAAATTGAAAAATCAAATCGAAATTATAACCGTATTTTAGAAACAGTTGGTTTGGTGCCACGTGAACCCATCAACGAAATGATTTTGATTAGATTTGAGAATTTTAATTATGATTTAAAACCAAACTAGACCCGCGAAAAAATATATAAAAATAAAAATAATGAATTTTTTTGAAAATTCATCCAAATATGTAAAATTCAATAGTTTTGACATTTATGCGTATTTTTGTCAATTCATAATTTTCCATTACATATATATTATCATTACCAAAATAATTCTAATTTATATCTAATAATCTCAAAACTAACATAATCTATCAAAAATCATTTTCCTCTTCAAAATTCAAATTTCTACAGTTGCTTCTGAGTCTGCATTCTCAACTGGAGGTCAGATACTTGATTCTTTAGGAGTTTATTAGACGCAATGATGGTTGAAGCTTGTATATGCGGAAAGAATTTGTTGCAAATTAAGAATGAACATATAGTGCTGCTCCAATATGAAGATGAAGTTAAAGCATTTGATGATTCAATGAAAGCTGTGACATGTGGTTTATACTTTCTATTATCATATTTTTAAAGATTCTCTTATCTATCTAGTATCCAATACTATGATGATGTAACGAATACATTTGTTTGAAAATGTAGACTATGAATCATGTGTGACAACAATTGATATTTGAGTATACGTGAGAAACTGAATTCGTAACAATATATAACGGTAAGCTTGTGTAATTGTTATGTTTAGATATTATAAACAATTGATTTATTATTATGGTTGGTTATTCTAATCAGTTGTTTTGTTTTTCAGATATGATGATCACGAGGTCTTGTTGAATATCATTATATTTTTTGGGTTTCATATTTAGTTTAGTAGGCTTATATTGTAACGTTATCGTAACGTCTTAACCTAAAATGACAAACAAAAAACTATATTTTAGTTTATTGTGATTTTACTTTGATTGAGTTGGTATTTAAATTTGTAGTAGATATATTTAGTTTGTTTTAGATTTATTGATAGTAAGATATAAATATATATTGAATTCAATAAATTAATGTCATAAAAATATACAGAAAAAAAAATATACGGCGAAATCGGCGATTTAAAATCGGACTAAACCATTAGGTTTAGGTTTGAGTTTTTTTTTCAAACCGTTCAAAATGGTTTGGTTTAGATTTGAGTTTTTCTCAAATCGATTTAAACGGTTTGATTTGAAAATTTGTCAAAAATCGGACTGCTTACCCCCTACCCCTACTAAAGACCATGCAAGTTAATTTATATATATAAACGTGAGAAAAATTAACATAATGTAATTGAAGATGTTATTTGACATATTATGAAGGGAGTAAAGATTCAATTAATAATAACCTGGGGCGTGTTCGGTATAATTCAAAATTCAGTTAAAATTGAAAATATAGACGTTATTGAGTCTCACTCGTCTAATAAAAGTTAACGATAATATCTAATTTTTCAATTTTAATTCGATTTTAATTTCTATCAAACACCTTCCTAACATAAGATACTCTCCATTTTAAAGAGTCAATCTTTAAAATTATTATCCAAAAGACTCTTTAAAATAATATTTTAATTTAGAGAGTGAGAACCAAACTCATTCTCTACAATTAAATGCATTTAAAATACTTCAATTTTCGATGTAAAAAATAATATAATAATTTGAAGAGAAGCTACTGAAAATAGCATACATGAAAAAATAATAAGTGTTAAATATAAAGAGTTTTTTGGAGCACTTGCATTATTTTACTCTTTAAATTTATATATGTTCTCTAAATTATAGAATATATTCATTACAAAATAAAGAGTCTCTTGAACATACTCCAAGTAGCAAACTTGTTTTGTACTAATTATCTAGTGAAAGATATACACTATGCCCCGTTGGGTGTAGATTAAAATCTAGTAAAATTTGATAAAAAGTTATGTGTTTCATTAAGCTCATGTTTGAGTCACATTCTCATTCTCATTTTTATTCTTCTACTCATTTTCAATCACATATTATTTAATAAAATAATATTTTTTATCACATTAATAACTTTTCCTTCATTTTCAACCACATATTCACCATCACATCACAAAAAAAAATGCATTATCTCCTAAAAAATCTGCATTAAACACACTCTAAATATGTGATTTAAAATGAATTATTGATTTAAATTTAAATTTAAATCTAAATTTTAATTCATACTCTATTATATTGATAGGATTGCTGTAACATGCTCTTTAAGTACACGATTGACCCTTATTAAAATTATAATTCATTTCTCTTTTCTTATCAACTACACATTCTCCAATAAAATAATATTAAATGTAATTCTAAATTTTTTCTTCATTTTTAACTACACTTTTTTCAAAAAAAAAATAAAAAAAAATACAATTACAACATTAAAATTTCAAATAACGAGGACCAAACGAAGGCTAAATTACTTATTTAATTATAACTCATGTTTGGTTCGGATTAAAATCAATTTTAATCCAAATCAAAATGAAACAATCAATATTAACCGCATATTTCACGAGTCCCACAAACTATACATTTCAAAAACTTCTATCACAATCTACTAAAACATATAATTTTAATATACGCCAAACACTCTCGTAATAAACTTCTTGCTAAACAATGCTATGGCGACCCGATTATTAAAGACTTGTTTGAGCTTTATTCTTTTGTCAAAATATATTTTTGAATAGTGAATTGATGGAGAATGTGTAGTTAAAAAATAAGGAAATTTTTTTAATTTACGTGTAATATTATTTTATTGAAAAATGTGTGATTGGAAAAAAGAAGAAGAAAAAAAAAAATTTGGAAAAAAGGGATGAAATGGCTGGCATCGATGAACCCAATCTGCCAACCATGTAAAGCTAATACAAATATTTTTAAAAATGGTAAATCCTTAAAGAAGTCCCCGATCTTTCAAATATATGACAATGACGTCCCCAACTTTTCATTACACCCATTCACCAACCTTTTTAACCATGTACGAGTGGTATTTAAATTCTCGTGCGATATGGACGTGTTATCTGATTGAAAGGATAAAATTATCCAAAAAACTCGTTTATTCCAAGAGCTAAATTATAACAATTCAATTATATTAAAATTTGCTCTCTCTTTTGGCCCAATGCACTTTTTTTACTCCGACATCATGTCCTATTGCACGACCATTTAACGTCTAATAGACATTTTTTTGTTAGGGAGAAATGTTGCCTGAGAAGTGTTAAAATGTCGGCACACATGGAGGAATTTAAACTTTATTAAGGCTCCGTTCGATCGTGCTTAAAATTCAATTAAAGCTGAAAATATGGCTGTTATTGGGTCCCGCTCATTTAATAAAAGTCAACAATAACGACTAGATTTTCAATTTTAATCTGATTTTAATATCTATCGAACACGCCCTAAAATATTAAATCCATATTTGATATAAATTCTTTAAAATTCATTTTCAACCAATCATTGTTTTAATAAAATAATTTTACAATTGATTAATCTATTTCTTAGCCATACATTTTAAATAATAATAATAATAATTTAAACAAAATTCATTCTAAAAAAATCCACATCAAAATTCAAACACGTCCAAATGTCGAAACTCAAAAACTGTAGGGATTATAACAGTAATTTCTTAAAACGCGTCAAACCCCGTCCAGATCAACCCAGCTTCACCCAATCAAACCGTCACCGGAGCATTCCGGCTTCTCTCTTTACTTCGTCCCTTTGCCCGTTTTTCTCTCTCCTTTTTTTTTTCTTTCTAAAGAAGTGAAATTTTCTCAAATTTAGATCGACAATAATCCCCTTCAAATCCATATTAAAAATCTCGATTCGAATAACAATTGGTTCGAATCTTGAGAGACAATGGGGGATTTCAATTTAGCGTTGGTAATCGTTGCGATAGTAGTGTGTGTGCTGGTTTTTATATTTAATTTATACCTCCTCGTAAACTACCAGCATCCAGATGATGCCAATCAGGCGTATTTCCCCAAATTCGTCGTAGTTTTGGGTCTCTCCGTAGCGGCAATTTCGATTTTAATGCTTCCGGCGGATGTGGCTAACCGGCAGGCTTGCCGGCACGCGATTTATAATGGTGCGTGTAACCTCACGCTCCCCATGAAGGACCTGTGGCTCGCCATCTACATTATTGATGCTATCCTCGTGTTTTTCGTCATACCGTTTGCAATGTTCTACTATGAAGGCGACATGGATAAGTCCGTATATTCCAACTAGGGTTTCTCCTTTTTGGCTTTTTTGATAAATTATTAATATGTGGATGCATTTTTATTCATACATGTTGAAATAATTGTGTTTATTTTATTTATATATTTTGTGGGTTTTGCAGAAGTGTTTGGAAAAGGATGAAAAGTGCATTGCTGTGGGTGGTAACGACAGCTATTGTTTGTGCTTTGGTGCTAGGGATTTTGTATGGTTAGTTTCTCATTAAAATTTCTCTGTTACTTTTTATGTTAACATTTTTATGGGTTTGAAGATAATAATTATGGAAGTGACCTTGTTTGAACTTTATTGAATGATTGGCTAAATCTTAAATGGGCTGCATAATGGTATAGGCCTACTTTAAACTAAATGTTTTTCCCATTCAAATTGGGAGGCTATATTTATGATTGTAGTAGTTGTGAGTATTTATGATTTGTTACTGAGCACATCGATTGTTGTTGTTGTTGGCTGTAAAAGACCTGTAGGTCAAGGCATTCTGCTTGCTGTTTGCAAGTGTTAGTTTATGTGGTTGGCATTATTCGTTTTCATCCAATGTTGAAGTGATCAAATATCCACTGTACGTGATACTTACAACCCATAATTTTTTAGTTAATGGTTGTCCCAGTTCTTTATTAGTTTGAATCTTCAAATATTATTTATTGTTCTTGTATTTGTGCTGGTGTTCTACTGGCATTTATGGGTTCACTTATAGGTTGTTTTTCAGTGATAAGTGAAACTTGGCAAGATTAAATACTTTTGAGTGTTTATTCCCCATTTTTTCCTCATTATAATGAGAAATATGACAGTTGCAATTCAAAAAAGCAACTCCAACGGTCATATTTCTCATTTTGATGAGGAAAATATGGGGATCAAATGGATCCTAATAAAGTAAAGCCACTTTTAGAAGTTTTAGAATATTTGCCACATTTTCCATAATTTTGACGTGTTTATGGAATGTAATTGACTTTCACTGCTAAAACAAGGCTTCCGCCTTGCTGCAGCACGGTGCTAGTTTGCATGCATTCATTCAGATGGACCATTGAAGTTTTTCCTTTTTGTTCTGCCCCTTCTATCAAACATTTTATGTGGAATGTTCCTGTAGCATATCATACTATTGGCAAATTGAGATGGAGATTATTTTGAACCTTATTTCTTTAAATTTGAGTTTCACCTGCCAGAACAACGGCAACAAGCTGAACTTATTATCAGTGAATTTGGAGTCCATTCAACATAGCATTAAATTTACAGAAAGATCTTATTAAATCAAACATTTCATAATTGCAATAGGCCATATTAATATCGATGATCTCTGCTCTTTTAAGTTTTTAATTGTTCCGTGTTAAGATCACACCACTCTACAGATGGAGCTTCCTTAGGTTTACAAAGGACATGCCCCAACTATATAAGTAGTTCGTTCTTTAATATTTCCTAAATTGGTTTCACTCTAAATGTTGAAGTGTATTTTCCTTTCTCATTTTATTCAATCAAGTGTGGTTGCACTTCCATCTTAACATTCTCAGGTTTGTTGCAATTTATAAAAAATATCTTTTTTCCTTAATTCTGTACTCTAGGACTTGTTGGTAAGGTGGACTTCACAGTTCGACACCTATCCTCATCCACTGAACCCTTTCCATCTACTTGGGGCTTAACAAGTGGTCAACAATGTGTTGGAAGTGGAGTACGGCAGGTTAGGAAATATTTTGTTATTCTATTTACTCTCATTGATTTTGATTCCCTATTCTTACATCTTTTTCCATTTTCCCCAGTGCTCTGGATATTCTGCCAGTGCTTCGTCCGAGACTACATGGACTATGCGAACTACCTTCCCAGAATATGTTGTTGCTCTAGCTACAATTGTTGGTTCTGTGCTTTTCACTGTAAGTCCATCTATTGCAATTCTAACAATAAAATCTCTATTATATCGATGTGAAATATACGCTCCATGGATTATCTTGCTCTTACTGCAAAGGAGTTCATATGCAGTATTTGATTTTCTCTCGCTTTCATGCATACATTTGGTTAAACATTTATCTGTCCCTTATGTTGTCAGGCTTTTGCTCATGATTGGAGTTGTTAATATCATCTATAATATTTTCAATTTATTATAAATGAAGAGTAGTAATTGAGATAAACCAATTATAGTCCACAAAGACATGACTTATTGATGTCGCAAAAGGATATAGACTTTTCTTCTCTCTCTCTCTCTCAAAAAGTAATTTTTTCTGAGCCTAGACTTTATTCTCAATTGTTGTGTTGCTTCATGTTCTCCAGATTTTCGGTGGTGTCGGCATTGCTTGCCTCCCATTGGGACTTATATTTTCGTTCATCAGACGACCTAAGGCTGTTATAACACGTTCGCAGTATATCAAGGTATTTATTTTTCTTCGCCAATTCGGACCTATATGTAAACAACTTAAATCTTGTTGCTGAAGATGTCTATATCTACAACTTAAACGTGGTCATTGCTTCTCGATCATGTAGGAGGCAACTGAACTTAGTAAAAAAGCTAGAGAATTGAAAAAAGCAGCTGATGCACTTCATCAAGAGGAAAGGAGTGGTGATAAGGGAAGAAAATGGCGTAAAAATGTAAAAGCAGTAGAAAAGGTACGTTATATTATCATCTGTTATTGTTGTTGCTCTCATATTTTGCATGTCAACTTGGATGTTTACACTTTTGGTTTCAATTTTGTGATAAGACTCAACTGGATACAATTGCTTCAAATGCTTTGAATTACTTAGCTGCGTAACATACCAAACCTAGTTTATACTGTGTCTTCCTCATTATATGAGAGACGATTGTGTTCTCTTGATGATGTTACAATGCATTTCGCAGTAATTTGGTTGATGTGGTGCATTTTTGGTTTACTTCATTTTTCCCCGATCACGCTTTTCCTTTTTTATTCTTTGTCGAAGATTTGCTATGTTTAGATAGTAATATGAATAGTTGAATTGTTGGTTGAATATGCTTTCATAATCTGAGGATGATCCTGTGTTTTTTGTATCTTGCAGGAGCTACTTCTCTTGGAAGAAGATGTGAAGGCATTGGAAGAGATGTACCCTCAGGGTGAAAAGGTGATGAACCTAAAATTATATAATCTTTTCATCTGTATTGTGATTCTACAAGCTTTCTCATCCAGAAATAAGGAAAGTTTTAGTAATGTTATTGCCTAAATTCAGGCTGAAGCTTCATGGGCTATGACTGTCCTTGGCTACCTAGCCAAACTTGTACTGGGAGTTCTAGGGTATGTTTTCGTTACTTATGTACCGACACCGAGTATTTGTGCACCTGAAATTTCAGTGCACTTCTTATAGGACATTTGGGGTAACTCCTGTTTCCGAATTTCTTGGATAATGAAATAATTCTAATGGTTGAGACTCTCAGAAGTCAACACTTTACCTCAATGGCATATCGGTTCATCAGTTGATAATCTTGCTTATTAGTAAATATTGTGTTTGTTTTCGATTTTTTCCTTTGGGGAGGTTGTTGTTTGGGGGAGGACAAACTTCCCATGGATCTAGATGAATTGTGACATCTTCTACGTTCATTTTAGGGATCTATTCTTTAGAGCCTACTTTATGCTTAATGGTTTTGCTGCTGTTTGGCCTATCGATCCATTTTGGATGTGTTTTGTTTAAGCTGATTGACAGCATATATTTGCTGGCTTTGAACAGGTTGATAGTTTCAGTGGCTTGGATTGCACATATAGTCATATATTTGCTGGTTGACCCTCCTATTTCTGCATTTCTTAACGAGATCTTCATCAAATTGGATGATGTTTGGGGTATAGAGGAAGCTTCTGCTTCTCACATTTTTCATTGTCTGCTGCTTGACGTGACATGGACTAACACGCTATTAATTTCTGCTGCTATAGGTCTGCTGGGAACTGCAGCATTTGCGTTCTTCTGCTTCTATCTTCTGCTTGCAGTTATTGCTGGGGCAATGATGCTTGGATTGAAATTAGTTTTCATTACCATCCATCCTATGAAGTACGAATACTTGTAGCATTAGATTTTTATTGGCTGTTTAATCACAGATTTTATTTTCTGCCTCTCTTTTTTTCATTCTCATTTGTGTTTATTGACTAATATTTAAACCATATTTACAGATGGGGAGCCACGCTCATGAATTCTTTTCTTTTTAATGTGGGCCTCATTCTCCTTTGCTCAATCAGGTAAGATCATAATTTGAACGCTTTAGTTTTATATGGACTTGGAACATTTCACATGAGCTGTACTATTGAGCCCTTGTTTGGCTACTGTATATAAATTGTTTATAATTGGTTAAACCACTTTTTATCCATATCCACTTATGTATCACTCATTTCTATCCATTTATAATTTAAACCGTTTATAAATAACTCCCACAAATGCTAATCTGGTAAGGACAAACATATAACATGTCTATGGGAGCAATACACTTTGCTAAGGTGTCCTTAAATTGCTTTCATTGAGGACTTCCAGCTATATTTTGTTTCTCCGGTTTGAAGTTGTAGGCAGTTTTTTCTTGTTACTAGATTTAGCTATTTATCTGGGATTTTGCAGTCATCTCTCTTATTGGTCCTATTTCCATGATTTTTTAAATTAAAAGTTATTATGAAACTGAAACTTCCAGTGCATGTTAAGCCTGGTGGAACCCATTTCGTCAACAACTGATTAGATGTAATATCAGAATATTAGTTTCATTTGTCTACTCTGTAGACTAATAATTAGATCCGTTTGATACATTGCTTGCCACATGCTTCTCCTGAATTTAAACTTTTGATGAACTTTTTGACTGAGTAGTTTTGTCCTCATTTTTGCAGTGTGATCCAATTCTGTGCCACTGCATTTGCATACTATGCACAAGCTACTGCTGCTCAAGAAATCTTTGGTCACACCTTGCAATCACTTAGGGGAATCAAATATTTATACAAGTCAGTTGTTGGTTTCATTATAAATCTTAGCTTCTTCTTGTGGTTATCGGTCATCAGTCTCTCTATGTTCTTATGGTCCATAAACATTCATTAGACTCAAAACCTTGAGTACTGTTGCAGGTACAATGTCTTTCAGATTGGATTCATTGTTCTGGCGGGGCTGACTTTTGTGTATTATGCAGCTTTTGTATGTCCCACTTGACTTTAGAATTCTGTTATCTATTTCCATAAAACTTGAGCTTAAACCTGTATCTACCTTGTAACTTTTCAGGGGTGGAGAAGAAAAAAGCCAAGTGGCAGATTCCAGCTTTCAACATAAAACATTTGGTACCATTAAAACATCTAACAGTTAGATCTGCTGCTATTCTTGATTTATATATGGCGTGACTGATGTAAATTATAGGATGCACGTGCCTTGGTTTTATTCAATGCATTGCTTGGGGAAGAAGGCCAAACATGATTAAAAGATCCAATACACAAGTTTTATGGATGTGTTAGTACTGCAGCGTCTGTTGATGTTTTACTTCTTTCGCCTGTTTTCACATCAATGTATGTATGATTTGTTTGATTATATCATGAATTAGCTTTGCATGTAGTTATCGGCATTTGAATACTTGGTTGAGAATTACCATGATGTAATATATAGTCATTGAGCAAAAGATTTCTTGAGTAGCCTGTTTGCTGTGTAATGCCGTCAGTTTATCTCTTGATACACTTTAATTGTCCCAAGTCTTGACAGAGCAGCAAACACACAATTAACTGTTCATTGATTTGTGTTTACATGCATTGGGTTTTAATTAAGATTATATTATAATGATCAACCTTAATCAACTCAGTAAAATTCTTGAATTGAGGATGATTTTTACAGTTGATTTCAATGACAAGTAATCTGATATTGTTCTACATTTGGGCAGAACCCAAAGCACGTGCTTGATAAACATAATTGGACTGGATTTGGTTGTAATATGGACGAGAGTTTGGCTTGTTTTCTTCTTTAATATACTCTAGTGTTTGTCTAGGCGAGCTCACAAGACCTGGTACAAGTATTTTGCTCCGTGTTGGCACCATTGTTTTTAAACGTGGTTTGAGGCTTAAACCTTTTTAGGGCTTGCTAGGGAGTTTTTTGTCCACCGATTTTGGGTGACGCCTTAAAGCTTATACCTGGAGTTCCATTTGTCCCGGCTTGCACCTCGACGCTCGTGTCTCATAGTCATAGTCATAGTGTAGGATGTTTTAGCGTTTGTTTTCTGTCTGCCTTTGGATTGATTAGGATTACTTTGCAAGTTGCACTTAGTCGAGTCACTAAAATCTGTAAAGTGAGGATGATTGTTACAGTTAAATCCCAACAAATTCTATGCAAAAATTCGAAGTATGTTACTTGGGTCGACACTAGATATTTGCTCCTTTTTCCAACTAGAAAACAACTTATGAGTCACATTCATGGTGGTTTTGCCGTCTGGACCAAATGCGTAATATGGTGAATAGTCTGAAAATTCAGCCGGAATTGACCTCCAGTGGAGGCATGCCCAAGGTCGTACTTGTCTTTTGCGGGGCCTGAGGCGAATTTTGAAATTTGGCTCCTAAATCGTAGTAAGTAATCAATTTTTTTTTATTTTATTTATAAGAGTTTCATGGAACTAAATTTGTTAAATTAAAATCAACAATAAAATAACAAAATGAAATATTCAATATATGTACACACACACACACATATATACACACAATTAAATAACAATGCGAAAATATTTTAAACGATCATTTAAATACAACTTACCTTGTGGTCTTGGAGACAAAATATATTAATCAATTTTGAATAGTCAAGTTATTCAACAATTTCTTTTTCAATAGATAATATGTTCAATGCATTCAATCTTTGTTGTGACACAGTTGATCATAGATAAATCTTGATTAATGAAGTTGGAGAAACTTTTTTCTGATGATGCAACTGTAATCGCTATGATATTTGACTGACTTATTTATTTGACATTTAACTGTTTTCCTATATATTCCATTCCACGAGTACAAAATCAAACCAAGATTTTTGTTTCTATTCTACAATATGATTATAAGATATCTATGATGCCAAATTCTTGGATGAAAAAAGTGTCCAAACAATCTATTAACAGAAAAGGAAGAAAAAAAAGAAAAAAAAAAGTGATTATCAATATTTCTAACCTAATTACAGTGTGAGAAGATTTCCTTCCATTACACGTGTATGGTAATACACTTCGTACTCATAATGAATTCAATTTCACATAAAATAGGAAATAAAATCTTATCTGCAAAAATGGTTAAATTTTATACGATTTCTCACTTTGCACAAGGCTCACAACCTTTAAAGAAAAAAAATTGTTATTGCAACAACAATAACAATATATTATCTAAGGTCATAAATATTTTCATAATGTAACACTGAAATGGAAAAATTTAAATCACATCATATTTAACCATATATTGTTCCAATTAGGGCTGGATATGAGTCGGTTCTTTTCAGAACCGAACCGACACAAAACTTTTGGATATTTAATAAATGGAACCGTTGGATCCAAATATAATTATGGAACCATTCGAGTTCGGTTCGATTCCGTACCATAATTAATTTTTTTAACATTTACAGCAACACTACATAAATACAACTAATGACATGTTCATTTGTAACTTTTACAAATTAATGTATCTTAATTTAAAAATATATAAATAACAAGCTATCAAATAAGATTAATTCAATGTATACAAATATAAAAAAATAGATACTAATATTAAAACATCGGTAATCCATATCAATAATTCATTTGTTTCAAACAGTCTGCATAAAGAATTGAGTTTATACGGGAGTAGGCGTATTGCTGCTTACCAAATGAAATTGGAATGAAAAGTGAAAGGATAAAGCTCAAATGTTAGGCTAACAAAAAAATAATTTGGTTGGACTGGGATGGTTTGTTTAATTAATTTGTTAATTTGTTTAGAAAATAAATAAATAATTCAATTAATTCAATATGAAAAATTAAAAATATTATTTAAATTCGGTTCTTAGTCTAGAACCGAGAACCAACCCAAACTCATTGGTTCTCAATTCAGATACTTGTTCGTGTATTTAATTTATGAAGAACAACTCGGTTCGGTCTAGTTCGATTCGGAAGTTTTGTCCAATCCAATTACCCCATAGAAGGCACAAATTCACGTTAATTAATAATGGATTATAGATTGAGAAAAGAAATTCAATTCCACGCATAAATTAATGATCCGATCAACATGATATTGAAAAAAAAATGTAATTGAATTTAGAGACAAAATTATACATTAATAAATTAAATATATAAAATCTATCAATCAATGCAATTAAAAATGTTAGCCCAAGAATAACTAACCAAGAGGAGGTGTGAATTAGCGTTTGAAACTTTTTCGACAATTAGTTTCAAAACTATTCAATACACAAGAAACAAAATCAAAGTGTAATAAGAGATAAATATGCAAACTCGATAACTTAATTCAAGTATGAATATAGCACAATATAAATGACAATGTAAGTAAAGTGCAATAATGTAAAGATAACAAACCAATTTAATGGGGTTCGAAACACAATGTGTTCTACGTCCCCGTTATCAAGCTTTCTCCGTCACGAGCAAGGTCAAATGCACTATAATGGTAACTTACAATAAGGAGTATCAATCCTTAAGTGACTTACAATAATGATCACTTATCCTTAGGTGACTTACAATAAGGAGCACATACCCTTAAGTGACTTACAACAAGGAGACTTATCCTTATGTGACTTACAACAAGGAGCACATATCCTTAACAACAATCGAGTTTTCACAAGGCTCTCGAAACCACTAAAATATAAATTATAATTTTACAATTGAAGGAACTCTCTTAACAAATGATATAATTAAGTTAAATATTAGAGAGTTAGATAAACACTTCAATAGATAGCAAATAATAAAGCTCAAGTGTTTTTGTTGCAAACTTTGATGAATGATGAATAGTGAAATAGTTTGTATCTATGTATCAAAGTTTTTCAACCAATGACATCTCTTAACAAATAATACAAGTTAAGTATGAAGACAGATTTTACACTTTAATAAAAGTGTTGGCAAAGAAAACATTTATCAAGAATTGAAAGAGATGAGATTGAGAAGTTTCTTTGTAGAATAGAATTCTCGATGAAATAGATGAAACTAGTTTTGATCAATCAAGAAATTCTTTGTATCAAAGTTTTCAAACCATTAATCTCTCTTAACAAATAATACAAGCGAAGCATGAAGAGAGATTTACACTTAAATCAAAGTGTTGGCAAATAAAACTTTTATCAAGAATAGATGAAGTTATGAAAAGTTCTTTGCAAAAAAAAATTCTTGATAAGATGAATGAAATATGTTGAGTCAATCAAGAAATTATTTTGTAATAAATGAAATATAATTTAAACTCAAGTAATCTCAATGATTTTCAATAAATGAGCTCTTAAAAAATCTCTTGTTAGTTGGTGAAATTGAATACAAAAGAAATGAGTATTTATAGAGTAAAAAGACACTCTTAGGTAAGTTCAGTTGACCAATTTTTTGAAATATAATCGTTGCAAAATTCTGACCGTTGGATTTTGATTGACCAAGTTCGACTGACAGAACTTTGATTTTTTTTTTTAATTGTCTTTTCAAAATCTATTTCATATTATGAATGAAAAGTATTTTTATGCAAGTGATGGATTATGAAAATAATTTGAACTTTATGCACTTGCTAAGAATCGATGAGTATACATTTACATTTAAGTTCCGATAAACGACTTCTTAGTTTTATTCTTTAAAATTCTCGTTCTTGTCGTTCTTTTGACTTGTATCTTGATTTGCGTCTTTTGCGAATCTTCAAGTTCCAATTTGATCGTCGCATGCAAATCTCTATCGTCTCGAATGCAAACTTTCACTTTGATCTTCATTTCGAGTCCAATTTATGATGTATTGATTTTGACAATTCTTGATCAATTTTAACATTGAACTATCATCACTCAAAATCAAATATTAGTAAATAAAATGACTTTCTTGTTATAATCAAAACATTAAGATCATAATCAACCATATGAAAAAAAAAACTAGAGTTAATAAACGATCAGATCAACAAAGATAAGTGTAACAATGCATAAATATATACCGAGTGGGTGTTACACAATGGAATGAGTATTCCTAATCCAGATACTAATTTTGTGATTTATGATATCATTATTGAAGAGACCTCATTGTTTGGAGCAACCGAATAAGGGTGAATAAATATAAACGACAATGCATTTTTAAAATAACGAAGGAAACAAAAAAATAATAAAAATTGGGCCCTCTTTTATTAAATTTTATAAAAAAATCTGATTTTAATCTCTACCAGACAAGGTTACAGGAAGTTCAAAAAAATAAAGAAAGTGCACTAAATTTAATACAAACAAAAAATGGATGTAATTGATGCGTAGGTCTATAAAAAAAAAAAAAAAAAGGTTGAATTGATAGATGTTTGATCCGTATATAAAATGGATGCTAGAGACTTAAATGACAAGAAAAAAAGGTTGACGATAAAAGTGCAAAAGAAATCAACGGACACATATAATTTTTCGGATTATTATTAATGAATAAAAATAGATTTCAATTTAATTGGATAATTTGTGCTATATAATAATCGTCATTCTATATAGAGTAACATTACTCTTTGGACGCGGGGGGGGGGGGGGGGGGGGTGATGGGGGGTGGAGAAATGATTTGAGATAGACGCTTGTCTTTTTCTTATTTTTTTAGTAGCTTTGTATTTTATTTTTCTATTTTAAGTTAAAAGGGTAAGATCGTCATTTTAAATTTATCAGATTTTTGGACGAAAATAGTCCATAGGTACCAAATTTGCTAATAACTCAAAGGTTGGGGGGACAAAAACCGAACAAAAAAAGGTTGAGAGTAGGTATGCAACTCTTCTCTAAAGTTGGGGACAAATAGTTCATTTTATCAAAAATTAAATACAAGAAACTTCCCTAATAATGGAAACAACGGTGTAACACCGTTTCGTTGGGCGATTAGCACATAACGTCCCCAACTTTCATTATTATTGTAAAAAAAAAAAAACATCAATGCCTATCATTTTTTTTTATTTTATTTTTTACATTTTCACCCTTCATTGCTCAAAATATCATTTTCACCTATTATTTCAATTAAAAATTATAAAATGACGAATGTACTCCTCTTTAAATAAAACAAAAAGAAAAAAAAAATAATTGCAGCCACAGTCCCAATTTTTTAAAAAAACGCAAATGAGTTACAAATAAATTATTAAAAGGGTAATTAATACATAATGTTCTAGGGATGGCAACGGTTCGGTTCAACCAAAACCATAACTGCACCATCAAATTTTTGGTCATACCATAACCACGAAAGTCGGTTCGTTTGGCTCGATTCGTATCTCGGTTTGGTTAGGTTAATAACTACGAAAATAATTTATTTTTTATAAGTCCAAACTCCAATCGTCAATTTTTTTTTTTTTAAAAAAAGATATTATGAAGAAAAGTCAATCAAAACAAAAACACAATACTAAGCCAATTTAGCAAATAATATCTCAAACGAAAATACAAACAATATCCCAACTTCCAAATACAAAATTCGAATTTAACAAACAATATTATCAACATAGGTCAAGACTCTTACTAGCATACGTTAATCTCCATTATTCTCCACAACTCTTTTCCATGAATATCAGTTCAAAGTCAATCCATAGCACACATTAAAACTTTCAAAGTCTTCGGGTGAAGCGTATTTCTATGTGAACTCACAAATCTACCACTTTTACTAAACGCTGACTCACTTGAGGTTCTCTTTGCCTTAGACGAGGAAAAAGTTCTTTGTAATTTTGTAACTATCAACAATAATTAAGTTAGAACGCAAGACTGACACTCGCTGATTCAGCCATGAAGCGGATATGCAGTAATTAGTTTTCGAAATTAATCTACTTAACCTAGGAAAAATAACAACTATGCACGTCTTTAAAACCGAAATTGGTTAACCTAAACCCTGAAAACGCATTCAAGTCTTTCTCATTTGCTTGTATCATATGAACAATTAAGCAAATAAAAAAGTGTTAAGATATACTCTTTACCTGCACTACAATTCAACAATTTATGCTAATTTATGATTTGGATTAATATTAAGGAAATGCAAGAATGATTTCTTCTTCAATGCACATATTTACCAAAATTAAATTGAACAACATGTTATCACCAAAAAATCACAACTTTATGAAGCGCTTCCACTGTCTTTTTAAGATTAAAAAAAATCATACTGTAGATTAAAACAAACAGAATTCTAATAAACTAATCATTGATATGATGAACAGAAAATACAATTTATGAACAGAAAGTAACATTGATTTGATTTAAGAATTGAACGATTTGAATTCAAGAGAAAACTAATTTGTGAAACTTTTGGATCTGGAATTGTTGGAGACAACTCAATCGCATAAATTTAAGAATTGAACGATTTGAATTCAAGAGAAAACTAATTTGTGAAACTTTTGGATCTGGAATTGTTGGAGACAACTCAATCGCATAAATAATAGTGTTAATTAAATCGCTTGATTCTGCACGATTTCATTTTTACAATGGTATGTTTCTCACGAGCAGTGACAATTGCACTGAGTTCCTGAAATAATAATTCAATGCACAAATATTTACCAAACTTAAGGCACAATACAAGCACTCAAGAAACATGAAACTATACCATACCCGGAACTGGCGAGGGCGACAACGGATTTGAGTGGAGAAGTGTAGTCTGGAGACTGTTAACCTAAGCTTTGATTTAACGTGTAGGGTATATTGAAATTGGGTTACCTCGACACTGGGTTGGGTTATTGGGTTAAGGTTTACCTAATGTTAATTGGGTCAGAATTTTGGGAGGCTCAATTGTCAAAATTGTCCAATTAATTTCGAGAAAGAATAATGGAAAGCTCAATTATCCAATTAATTTTTTTAACGGGTAATCGGTTCGAGGCAGGGCACCATCGCTAAATATCATACCTGCTCCTAAATGAAGCGGTTCATTAAAATCAAAATCATAACCGCCTCATTGCACCATCGGTTCGATTTTTTTCGCCCCATTCTGTTCAGTTCACCATGTTTTCGATTTTAACGGTTCGAATTGTCATCCCTATAATGTTCATATCTTTTACCATTATTGTGAAAAAATCCCCACCTTTTTTTTTTTTTTGACATTTTCACTCTTAATTACACATGATTGCACAAACCATCATTCTATCCAATTTCTCAATAAAAAGTTGTGAAACCGACGAATGTACCCTCATATTTAAATAAAAATTATATTTTTTTAATTTCTAATTCTTTATTAATTTATTTGGGACTCGTTTGCTTTTTCAATTTTTTAAATTTTTAAATAAATTTAATTAGGACTCATTTGCTCTTTTTTTAAAAAAATTTAATAATTTATTGGAGACTTGTTTGCACTTTTTAAAAAAAAATTGGGACTATGATTACAATTAATTCTTTAATTTGTGTAAGTACACATTTCAGATTGTCATTTCCATATTGGATAAATATTCCTCGCTGAATATAGATATGCTTTCTGGTTTTATAGAGAAGTGATTTTAAAGTCAATTAGGTACCTTGTTTATTACCCCAAACCAATTGTTTAGAAGGGTACCAGATGGGCTAAAATTTTGAATTGGACATAGACTTAATTTTATGAAAGGATACTAAAAATTTGGACCAATTTTATAAAGTAGATTTTTTTGCCCATATTGCATATACATATTAAAACCGTGATTCTTCACCAGAAAATGAACAAACTAGAGGGTGTTTGGTGTAGATTATAATCAGACTATAAGTGGATCGTGATAGAAGTTTTTGAAATGTGTGGTTGAAAAAATATGGGACACATGAAAGATTTGGTTGATATTGATTGTTTGACTTGATTTAGATTAAAATCTGGCCCAAACAGGCCCTAAAATAGGCCTGCCCGTGAGTTACTTGAAAAAATTATTTTTTGTTACTCACATTAGTCTATAAATGATTAAAAAAGTGCTTCACTAAACAATGAACAAACAACAAACTAAAGTTTTATTCTCAATAAATTTAGGGTGAGCTACATGAACCTTGTATCGCATTGTGGATCATTGCCATTGCCATGAGTACTGGAAGAACCAAACCAGCTATATCCTTAGCAGCGGAACAGGCCATATGTTAGTTTGCTCCATCACGTCGAGTTCTAATGTTTTCTAATGATATCACATCCTCATATGACTCTTTAGGTTTATGCATAATATGTTCCAATCATAGAAGTCACCATTTTGTTAATTTATCCTCAATCGGTGCCACTTGTTGAAAATGTCGGCTTGGGCATTTCTATGGCAAGTACCATACACAACCAATATACATGCAAAACGTGTGTAACATCTAAGATTTGCTTTTAGTATTGGGGTCAATTATTCCTTTCAGGAAATAAAATAGAGAGAATCACTGCCTCTCCCTTCCATGTCTTACACACGTTTTTTTACGACTTATTTCGGCTTCATGTCACTTGCAAATGTTAAAACAATATGAAAGCCTCACAAACAGCTTCTCCTCAAATCTTACAAGCCAAAAGCTAGTGAGGCAGACTCTGGAGAGAATGATGAGCAGGATGGTACCTTTCCTTGGTTCGCTGGCCGGTTTGACTAAACTTATAGTGCATGCTTGGTACTCGGTATTGGAAAAGACTGGACAATGTAATGAACTTCTTTTTCTTCTTTAATAATGTCCATTACTATAATTTCTGAACCAATCATGCCAATAGTTGTTAAAACTTACTCATGTAGCTTCTGTCTCAGATGCATGCCCACTTCCCCGACCAGCACTCCTGAATCCTGATGAGTTGGAGACGCAGAATTGGGAAAGAGGACGAGTCACTTTTCTTTACCAGGCGTGAAGAAACTGGTATCGAGGTCCATCGTCTAGGATCTTGTGTCTACTGCATTGGCCTATGCCCTAGGGAAACAAATGTCAACTATCCAGCATAATTATTTCATATCTTGGCTGATCTTCAGTGCAAAATTAGACCATGCAGCCAAATTTCAATTGAAGTGCGAGTCAGCCACACTCATGCCACCTCCCTCAGAAGCTGGTATTTTTTAAAAAATATTTTCTATATTTGCTCGATGAAGATTTCTCTAAATTTATTAGGATATTTAGTGTTATCATAGGCTTGTTTCATTAGATGTCTGTCGCCATCTTCAGCGAAGTAGTGCAAAGAAATAAATGTGTTATAAGCTGATGTAGGCCTTGTTCTATTTTCAATTCAATTTTCTCATAATACATATGCTGAAAGAATTTATGGTCAAAAGGTTGGTCTGGCAGTTACTTTATTCCATGCTAGAGAATCAATCGTTTTTCATAATAAGATTGGGAAATGCTGTCTACTGCGGCAAAACAGCAACGTGACTGATGGACCAAAAGAGTGTGTGTAGTATGGGATTCAGATACCATGCAGCAATTTATAGGCACAGAAATTTGTGTGGTACATATTTAAAATTGCCTAAATATCTTCACCAGTGTTTTTATGATTTGATATAGCGGCTATCATTTTTTTTAAGAAACTTCGTGGAAATAGCCTGTGCTTGTTTTGCGGTTTGCTGTCCTCTCAGCTGATGTTAATGATCACATGGCATGGACAATGTAGTTTTGGAATGAAGCTAACAAGTAACATTAAAATCCAAACCCATTTTTTCACCAGTCTACCCTGTTCTACACGCAGTGATATCGTCAGCCTCTAGTCATGTAAAACAGATAAATCTGGTACGCCACACTCTTTACGTACAGTTTTATAAACTGCCAGTGGTTGCATGGGCGGAGGGAGGGGTGGGCTGGGGTGGGCTATAGCCCACCCTACCCCCAGCCCAACAACATTTTTTCAAGTTGATTTTTTTCCCCTTTTTTTATCTCTAGAAGATAAAATTGTCTTCCATATTATCAATGAGTTTAAAGTTTTTGTAAAAAAATCTATTAATATTTGGTTAATTGGGTTTAAATATTTGGTTAATTGTATATTATTTAATTTTTAAACTTGGGTTGGAAATGAAGTTAATTGTGCTAAAATTAATATTTGGGATGGAAAATTTTTATTATTTTTAACTTTTTACCATAATTTGCTTCTAGGTTGGGGAATTAATTTTTGGGCTGGGCTAATGTTATTCTTTTTAGTTTTTCACAGTGAATTTGCTTCTGAAGCGATGTTATTATCAAAATAAGTAATATGCTATATATTTAATTTTATTAGTTTAAAAATATATTTGTTAGAACTTTGTTACGAGTGTTCGAAAATATATTATGACTAATATTTTAAAAATCGAACTGGTCATCGACCCGGAAAAAGTAAAGGGTCAAAATGTTCAACCGAGGTCGAACCGGGATGGAACCAAATGCAAAATACATACAAAAATAATAAAATACTATGAAAACAATTTTTTATTTTAAATTTCATATTAATAATTCAAAGTAAATCTATCTTTGTTAATTAGATTTATTATCTTACAATTAGTCTCAATACTTCAAAAATTAAAAATCAATATGTTATAATAGTTTACCTTTTTAAATTAAAATATTTTAAACTTATAGAAAATGATATCTAACATTAATATATTAATAATCAAGTGCGATTTAAGTTAAATTTGAAAATTAAATAAATGAAAGGATGAATGTGAACATTACAATTTAATTAGTTGAGATTCAAAATCAAATTAGTCAATTAGACATGCATTCGAAAAATGATTTCAATGAGTATTTTAACATTTTTTTTGTTATATCACTATCTTACATTGGAAGTTTTGAAACCATTGGAGATGAGCATTATAAAAGACAATATTGGGACATTGAAAGTTTATAAAACTATTTGAGAGAAGTGCATATATAAAATAAGCATGTCATCCAATAGTTTTCTATGATCATTTGAATTGTAATAATTTATGAGGTCCATTTATGAAATTAATTTTTTTAACTAAAAAAAAATCGGGAAAACCAACAAACCACGATTAGTTCATTGGTTTACGGTTGAATCGGTTGGTTCAATGCGTTTTTAGTGATTTTGTCATAATCAGTTATCTAAGCATGATTTTGTCCGATTTTGGGTCCAATTTTTGTCTTACCGTGTGGTTTGTAGCATCTTTTATGGTATAAGTTCATTGAAAAAAATTAAATTTCAGCCCAGCCTAACGTAACTTTCTGGCTCCGCCCCTGAGTGGTTGCATATGCTCGTTTGTGAAAGCCACTGGTTGTTTGAATTGCAATTAATACTCATTTATTACTGGTGCCTTTGTATTTCTTCTCACGAGCATGTTGTATGTGCTTAAAAGTAAGTCAAAACTTACTTTACCGAAAACGATTTTCAAAGTTACTTTTTTTGTTAAAAAAGTAAGTTTAAGCACTGCCAAACGTGCTCAAGATGTTCCGACTTTGTGAAAAATGGCAACTTTACATTTCAAAAACCCAACAAGTTATCTTGTTTACCAGTTATGGTTGTTCATCATCATAATGTTTAAGCTGTTCACTCTCTCTGTACCTTTCTGAAGTGGAAATATGAATCTTCCTGGAGGCAACCCTAAATTTGACAGAATTATGAGTAGGGCTCTGTTACGTGCCCTCTTCTTGATAAGGATAAGACTTTGTGATATGAAAAATGGTGCTGGCTATAAAGTATTGTCTTACTCAATTATTTGATGTAAGATATAGCTTATCTTATCAGACTTTATGTGGCTACACCAAACTCACCTATAAGTAAAATATTCATAAATTTGCCCCACTTGGGTGGCAGAGATATTTCATTTTCATTTTAGATTTTTCGTGACGTTTTAGCTGCTAACGGTCTTGATAAACAATGAACTTAACTTCGAAGTGTGCGAAAGGACATGAAATTCTCCCGATGTTTTGATGCTAAGTCATTATTTGTACGACGTTCATAAAGAATGTATGAATGAGTATTTAAAGAGTTTGTACGAAAGTCGCGTATAATACTAGTGGATGATTTTTTTATTTTTTTTTCCAGCATGGCTTCTTCATCTCGAGCATTTTTATTTGTAGATTTTTATTCAGGACGTAAAATTAGTCTTTTTTTTGTTTGCTTCCCAATGGACACCAGTTCGAGTCCACTCAGGACCACTGAGGTGAGAAATAGCTGTAAACTTCAGGACCTCGTGGGATTAGTCGAGGTGCGCGCAAGTTGTCTCGAACATTCACGGTTATAAAAAAAAAAAAAAATAGTCTTTTTAGTTGGTGAAACGTGACGGTCAGCAATTGACTGATTTTTAATTGATTTTGTTATTTGCTCATGTTTTATTCACCAACTTAATTTAGATTTTTGTTTTTTTTAAGTATATTTGCTCGCGTTATGTTTTTAAGGTTGCTTACGAGGTTTTTCCCTTATGAGTGCATTTAGCTCATTTTGAGTTCAGATATATTTTTAGTTTCTTCAATGTGTTTGCTTAGATGAATATTTAATATAAAATACTCAATAATATTTGAAATTAATTGCAAAAATGGACCTAAGATTTCAATGGTTGATAAAGGACATATTCCCATGTTGGTTGATTTTGTTTGTTTGTGCAAGAAATTGCTAGGAAGCTTCATCATCGTACAGATGTTGTACGTAACAAATTGTTTATTGTCGTGCAACTTTGTACATGGAGGAGTTACTATCAAGATGGAGATGGTTTTATAAATGGGGATTCGGGTATTGCTATGTTTCCATCCGTTTACCAATTTTATTACGTCCATACTTCTATTCATAATATAAAATTTGAAGATAATTCGAGATTAGAAAAAAAAAAAATCAATACTTAATTCTTGTATTAATATGTGCATATGTTAATTTAGATAGCAATAGTAATTAATTGTTGTTTATTAATATTAGGACTGGTGTGTTTGAGCCACATTATTTTGGAATAATGTATTCTAAAATAGTAGATTGATGGAAAACGTGCGGCCGAAAAAGAAAGAAAAATTATTGATGTGATGAAAAATGTGTGGTTGAAAATAAATAGAAAAATGAAAATGAAAATATTAATGTGTATCAAACGGGAAAAAAAAATATAGGAATAATTGCGGCCAAGTTCTCAAAATCTTCAAAAAAATATATATATAGGAATATATGAAAACGGACCATGCTATTTGTACACCGAGGTTGACACCCCGGTGTACAGACCCCCCAACAAGAGAGGGGGCCCACGATTTTTTTATTGGTCGTGGGCCCCCTCTCTTGTGAGAGGATCTGTACACCGGAGTGTCAACCCCCGTGTACAAATAAAATTATCATTCTTGAAATTTGGTTGGCTTTGCTAAATATAGGAATAATTGCGGCCAAGTTCTCAAAATTTTCAAATGATTGCAGTTTTTATCAAAAATGTTGTAAAATGTAAATTTATTAGTGAATGACAATTGTACCCCTCCAACCCTAAAAATTATCATCATTATATCTCTAATCATATTATATAGATATAGAGTTTTGGTTTCCATTATAATACAAACAGCTCTATTGACTTTTATTCTCTCTTTTTTAACAACTCGTTATCAATACGATTCTCTCAAAATCAAAGTAAATTAATTAGAAGATAATAATTTTTATAAGCATAATTATTTATCACGTCTGTCAAAATTAATTTGGTAACACGTGAATCTTACATATGCATCTGAAACATATTATTTTTGTTGCAATGATTACGTGACCATGCCGCCATCATTACAACCGAAACGGTGTTTGCCTAATCAATGGTGATCGTGTGTAATTATTTACACGTAATTCTATTGTTTTGTTAACGTTGTTTGGCCCAAGTTAACATGCAAAGATAATGATTACTTTCCACTCCAAATGATTAATTTTTTTTAATTTACTAATGTCATTGTCTGTGTGTGAATTCATTGCGTTCTCTGTTTTTCCGTGTATTTTGTGTAACGATTCTTGTCTATCAAAGATTTAGGGCCCGTTTGGTACGAATTCTCCAAATTCTACAGTAAATCAATTCTCATTTTCAACCACACATTATTCAATAAAATAATATTTTCCATCACATCAATAATTTTTTCTTCTTTTTCAACCACACATTTCCCATCATATTACTATTCAAAATCAATTCTTCCCCCAAAAAATCCCTCCCAAACAAGCTCTATTCTTGTCTTTTATCAATTTATGTGCAAGGCAGGAATTAATATCCCACAACGCGTTAATTCAGTGACATGAATTTTTTTAGTCAATTCACGAACATGTTTAGAAGATTTTTTACTATTACATTTTTATAATTAATTTTTCTATATAAATTCATATCATTTATATATTGTAATTACATATTTTTAGATATTTTTTCATAAACTTTAAATTAATAATTTTATCATGTTGCTCTTGGAGTAGCATAATATTATAATTAATATTTCAAACAAATGTTACTTGCTCTTAAAAAGCATGCATTATAATTTTCAATATTCTTAGAATATTGATATATTGATCTTGGAGAAGTAAAACTCTATTTGATTTGTTAAATTTTTCAAGGAAAATAGAAAATATTTTCTCACTTCCCACTTTTGTACTGTTTGATGACACAAATTTGCCAAGGAAATGTTTTTTTTTCCACTCATTTTCCACCATTGCAATCAAACGAACCCTAATAGTAAAATACAATGGGATCTTGAAATAGCACGTGTTTCGAAGGACGTGTTATTTTAAATTAGTGTTTATCCATTAAGGAAAACACGTAATTTATATCATATTGATATTGACTACTTGATGTTTAATTATATTCTTCGAGATTAATTATATTTTATTTTATTGTGAAGTTACTCAAATGGTAAACATCACAAAATTTGAGATGAATTATTGAGATATCTATTTAAGTTAATAGTGCAAGTATGCACACTATTTTTCAAGACACAAAGTTTTTTTTTTTTTGACTTAAACATTAGCAGAAAAAAATTTTAATACGATATCGGGTGTATCGAATATAGTTGAAAGTTTTGGAAGAACTTTTATTATTTTACCAAATAATATAAAATTATATATTGACGATACACTTTATTATAGCAAATCTAGAAGAAATTTGCTTAATTTTAAAAATGGTGTAGAATATCTTTGTATAAATTCTTTTGTTTCTGTTCAAAGGTAGATAAAAGAAAAAATGTATGTACTCACCTCTAGCATGTATTATACATTTATAAAAAATTATCAAATCAAATATTATCACGAATCTGAAGTTCACTGATTCAAAAAAAAAAATGTATACTTTGACATGATCGATTTGGACATTTAGGAGTTATAATGATATGTTTAATAATAAACAAGCCTATCCTTTAAAGAACTAGAAAATTCTTTTATTTAATAATTATCCATGTATAGCTTGTTCGCAAGTGAAGTTAGTCATTAGATTTTCAGTTACAAAGGTCAACATTGAATCTAACTTTTTTGGAAAAGATTCACGGAGATGTATGTGGGTCAATACACTCACCAAGTGGATCATTTTGTTATTTTATGGTATTAATTGATTATTAGACTAAATGGTCACATGTTTACCTACTTTTCACTAGGAATGTAGTTTTGCTAGACTACTTGCTCAAATCATAAAATTACGAGCACAATTCTCCGATTACACAATTAAGATTATTTGTCTTGACAATGCTGATGAATTTAGATTACAAACATTCAATAATTATTGCATGTCAATTGAAATTGTTATTGAACATTCGATTACGCTTGTCTATACACAAAATAGTTTAGCGGAGTCATTTATTAAACGTTTACAACTTATTATTAGACAATTACTTATGAAAACAAAACTCTCAACTTCTGTTTGGAGTCATGCCATATTATATGTTGCATCATTGGTTCGTATCAGACCAACTGCACATTTGTAACTGGCATTTGATCATGAACCTAATATTTCTCACATACAGGTTTTTGGTTGTGCTGTTCAATTCCCTATCTCACGCCCACAATGTACCTTGGCATTTATATGGGTTTTGATTCATACTCTATTATTAAGTATCTTGAACCTTCAACGAATGATTTATTTACTGCACATTTTACAAATTATCATTTTGATGAAATGACTTTCCCAATTTTGGGAAGGGAAAAATTATATTTTGATAAATAAGATAAACTTTCTTGGAATGAAACACTCTATCTCACTTTAACCCCCACAACAATCAATGTGAACAAGATGTTGAAAAAAAATCATTCATTTGCAGAGAGTTACAAATCAGTTACCATGTGTATTTGTTGACACAAGAAAATTGACAAAGTCATATATATTAACAGAAAATATTTCAGCAAAAATTGATATTACTGCAAGACAATTTGCTGTAGCAAATGAAACTCAAATATGCCAAAGTGTAGTCGACTAGTTGGTTCAAAAGACTTTATACCTCGAAAAAGAAAAGTACAAGAGAAAAATCAATCAAAAATTTTAAAAGAAGTAACATTAGAAAAAATTGATCAATCAATCAAATATTGAAAATATGGTTCCTGAAGAACAACAAGTGTCCGAAAATAATGAAATTTCAATAAATTATATGTTATCTCATAAGTTATGGAAAATAAATAATGTTGTTATGGACAATATTTTTCGTCTTTAAAGTAACTCCTAATATTATACAAAATGAGGATCCTGAACCACAATCTGTTAAAGACTGTCAACATAAAAATTATTGGTCAAAGTGGAAACGAGACATACATGTGGAATTGAATTACTTAGAGAAACGGAAAGTGTTTGGACATGTAATTCGAACAACTGAAAATGTAATCCATATTGAATACAAATGAGTTTTTGTACAAAAGATAAATAAAAATAATGAAATTATAAGATACAAAACCCGACTCGTAGTTCAAGGTTTTTCACAAAGACCAGTAATTGATTATATGGAAACATATTCTTTCGTAATAGACACTATCACTTTTAGATTCTTGATTAGTTTGACTATATAACTAAGGCTCGATATGTGTTTTATAGATGTAGTTAATGTCTATTTGTATAGTTCACTTGATAGTGACGTATATATGAAAGTACCCGAAAGACTTAAAGTGTTAGAAACAAATGATATATGCTCGAGAATTATGTTCTCAATTAAATTGTAAAAATCATTATATGGATTGAAATAATTCAGACGCATGTAGTATAATTACCTTAGTGAATATTTGTGAAGGAAGACTATAAAAATGACGATATTTGCACATATGTTTTTATAAAGAAAACAAATATTGGATCTATAATTGTGGTAGTTTATGTTGATGATTTAAATTTAATTGGAACTTCTAAAGAGCTCAATAAAACTCCAAATTATTTGAAAAATGAATTTGAGATAAAAGATTTGAAAAAAAACAAAATCTATCTCTAGTTGTAGATTGAACATTTCCCTGAAAAATTATTTGTTAATCAATCTACATATAGAGAAAAAGTCTTAAAACACTTTTATATAGGTAATGCACATTCATTGACATTAACTCTGACTGTTCGATCATTTGATGTGAAAATGATAATTTACGTCCCCTTGAAGATGAAGAAATTGTTATTGGTCCTGAAATATCATATCTTAGTGCAATTAGAGCATTAACTTATTTTGCAAAATGTACTCGACTCGACATAACTTTTTTTGTAAATCCTCTTGTAAAATATAGCTCTACACCAATACAAAAACATTAGAATGATGTTAAGCATGTTTTTTGTTACCTAAAGGGTACTATTGATTTTAGATTATTTTATTCTCAAAAGTCGGGATCTGTTTCAGTGAGATATGCAGATGCATGTTATCTATCCGACCCACATAAAGCTAAATCACAAATATGATACATATTTATACGTGGAGGAATATTTATATCATGGAGATATGTGAAGCAGTCATTGACAGCAACATTCTAAATCATTCTGAAATTATTGCAATCCATGAAGCAGACACGAGAACATGTATGGTTGAGAAACATGAACTATCATATCCAAACATTACGCAGATTAATTTCAACAAAAGATAGTCCAACAATTTTGTATGAAAACAATGCTACTTGTATTAGTACACAACTCAAATGCGGTTATATCAAAGGTTACAGGACGAAGCATATTTTTCCAAAATTCTTTCATACAAATGAGTTTAAGAAGAATGACGACATCTATATTCAACAAATTCGCTCAAGTGACAATGTGGCTGATTTATTTACAAAAACACTACAAACATCTACATTCAAAAAATTGGTTCACAAAATTGGAATACGTCGACTCAAAGATTTTCAGTGGTCAACTTCAAGGAGAGTAGTTGTACTCTTTTTCCTTCGCTTATGTTTATCTCGCTAGGTTTTCCTAACAAGGTTTTAATGGGGCAGCATTTATCTTTAATACTCCAAAATAACTACTATTTTTCCTTCGTTTGATTTTTTGTCCAATTAGATTTTTATCAAACAATGTTTTAACGGGCAAATATTTTGTAACATGTCATTCAAAGGCGATTGTTGTAAATGATAAATTTATTAGCGAATGACAATTGTACCTCTATAACCTTAGAAATTATTATCATTGTATCCATAATCCTGCCGCTTTGGTTCTCATTTTAACAAACACAAGACTGTTGATTCTTTTTTTCTCTTCTTTTTTTCTCTCTTTTCAAAACAAAAACCTATTTTTTATTTTTTTTTAAAGCAACGTCAGTCCCAAATATTGAGAATATCTAAAACATCTCGATTTTGGGTATAACTTTTGCTCCAATTGTGCAATTGCTATTTGTTTATCACGTATATATGTTTTGTGAGGAAAAAATACTTTATTTCAAGAGATTATTCCGTGTGAGCAACTCAATGAACTAAATTCGAAATTCACAATTAAGAGTTTTAAATTAACCAAGTTCTTAACAATTATTATATATGATATTAATTTTGATCTACCCTTTCTTCAAATATATTCAATAGAGATCGATTTACTTTTATTAAGAATGGAACCTTTAAGTTCATGCCAAAAAAAAAAAAAAATCTCAAAGTAATAGAGATAGGTATATCTTCCAAATGAAGAGCCTGTTTGGGAGAGCTAAAAAATCGATTAAAATTGAAAACATGATCGTTATTGGATCCCATCTGTCTAATAAAAGTCAACAATAATGACTAGTTTTTCAATTATAATTCGATTTTAATCTCTATCAAACGGGTTCGAAGTTAAATTTGTTCAATATATGTTGGTTTTGTAGGTAGGGGTGAATTAGGAGGGGATCACGAGTCCTTGTTTGAAGGATGCTGTTAATTTTATTTTCTTCCCCTTTTCTTTTCATATATTTATTATTACTAGGTTTAAGCAACGTGCAATGCACGTTTGCTTAGTTATATATAATTTTTTGGTTCATTAAATAATTAATGATGTAATATTTATGTAATTGATAAATAATTACACATTGTGATATATTAATTTTAATTTGAATAGTGTTAAATTCTAAATTAAAATGTATAAGTTTGTGTTTCGTACTATTATATTATATTAAATTTTGTATTTAATCATGAACTTTTTATACATAATAAGATAATAGATACATTATAATACAAAACTAAATAAATAATTTTTTTTTCTTCATTGAGTTCAATGTATCTTACCAAATAAACTATTAGCATTTTTAAATTGATAATATCCACATCCATTTTATTTTTTTAGTTTCATTTTTTCATAGTGACTAAAATGTAGTAGTACAAAGTTTTTTGCATTTTCCATTCATTTATTAATAATGTTCTAAAAGGCGTAATGCGTTGCGAGATGTCGATGTTGAGAATCAAGAATCACAAGTTTAGGCGTGTCAATACGAAGAATAAGCGTCATAATACGTTTCGTATTTTTAATATTATTTTAATTATTTTTAAGACATTAAATATATTTTTATTTTAAAAAATAGTTTTATTCTATATTATAAAAAAATAGATTTTTTACTATATCATAAAATCATCTAATATTTAAAAATAATACTTACTAAACATTTAATATAATACTATAATATTGCTAAATAGTGTTAGGAGAATTTTAATTTTTTTTATTAATTAAGGAACTAAACATGAGCATTAATCATAGGATTTATACGAAAAGTTTGCGGATTTGATAATTCCGATATCTGAAAATGGAGATGAATGATTTTGATTCACAATCGAGAATGATTCCGACGTGAAGTTTGTGGGAATTCAACTGGAGTCGAACCGAATGCAATAAATACATAAAAATAATTTAAAGTAAATCTATTTTTACTAATTAGATTCATTATATACCCTACAATTAGTCCCAACACTAAAAATTAAAAATAAATATGTTAAAATAGTTTACTTTGTTAAATTAAAATATTTTAAACTTATAAAAAATAATATCTAACATTAATACATTAATAATCAAGTGCAATTTAAATTAAATTTGAAAATTAAATAATGAAAGAATGAAAGTGAATATTACAATTTAATTAGTTGTAATTCAAAATCAAATTAGTCAATTAGACATACATTTTAAAATGATTTTGATGAGCATTTTAACATTTTTTTTTATCACTATCCCACATTGGAAATTTATAAAACTATTGGAGTTAAGAGCATATATAAAATGCACAATCCCACATTGGAAGTTTATGAAACCTTTAGAAAGAAGTGTATCCATAAAATGAGCATGACATCCAATACTTCTACATGGGCTTTAGAATTGTAAATTTTGAAACCCAATTATGGAGTTAAAAAATTTTTAAATTAAAAAATTCCGTTAATTTTTCCGTTAAATCAAGAAATTCCGTTAGTTTTTCCGTTAAACCAACAAATTCCGTTAAATAGGCACTTTTTATATATAGAAAGATATTAAAAAAGTAAGGAAGACGAGTCCTAAGAGCATCTCCAATGCATTTCATGGATTTTAATCTACAAGGCAATCAAATAGTCGACTTTATTGCGTGACAGATGTGGATTTTTGTTGACGATTCTTCGGTTAACTATTCAGTATCTAGAGCTTGTTTGTTTTGAATTAAAATCTGATTTTAATATAATTCAAAGTCAAACTATCAATATTAACCGCGTCTTTCGTGGGTCCCACAACTTTTCAACCACGCTTTTCAAAAACTTCCATCACAATCTACTAAAAAATTTAATTTCAATCCCCACAAAACGCCCTCGTGAGTCACCTTATCAAATAAGCAAATCAACGGATATAATTTACTATAAATAGTATTCAAACACGTAGAACAAATCAAACAAAGTAACACAAATTATTATTCGTCACAGTACATTGAATTATTATGAATTGACCTTAGTTAAAATGCTTTAACTTTAAGCAAATGAATAGTCTTTAATTACATTATAAGTTTTGATTATTTTAAAGTTCGAACCTTTTGTACATATTCGGTAAATTTTCTCCAGTAATTATAGCCAGTTAGACCAAGCTTTTAAAATAAATATAAATAAATTTAATTGTATATCTTAAAATAAATATAAATAAATTTCAAAAGTAAATAATGTGTTCCATGTTGAATAAAACTACGACATGCAGAATGGGATGCCCAATGCTAGGCTAACACCTGTCTCTCTCTCTTTTGGCACTAAATGTTGTCCCATAAGCTTTTTTTAAGTTACTATCACCCATAATTGATTTAACTGTATTGATACACGTTTAATTAAAGGCAATAATTCCCTACAAAACCTAGTACTAAGGGCGTGTTTGAGCCACATTATTTTGAAAGAATGTGTGGTTGAAAAAAGACAAAAAAAAGTTATTGATGTGATGAAAAATATTTATTGAAGAATGTGTGATTGAAAATTAGTAGAAAAATGAAAATGAAAATGAAAATTTTAGGACATTGCTATGGGTACCCGGGCGTGTAACTGCCCCCCTCACAAAGGGGGGCAGAATTATTATATTTGCGGTGGGCCCCTCACTTATGTGAGGGACGTGTACCCAGGCGTGTAAAACGCCCGGGTACAAATGACCTTTCCCAAAATTTTAATGTGTACAAAATATAGGTTTAATATAAAAATATTATCTGAAAAATTTTCATATCTAAGAGGTTAACTATAACCCATTTCAAAACTAACAAACAAGTTTTAAAACTTTAAAAATCAGATATTCTTAAATTTTTATTTATAATTAATTAATTAAATATATTAAAGTCACAATTCTATACAATTTGGTCACAAATTATTGAATTGACTACTCACAAATTATTTTTTAATCATAAATAAAAAAATCCTATAGTTCATAAGTTATTCGTTGGTCACAAATAAAAAAATTTATAGGTGACAATTTATTTATCGGTACAAGTCATAAATAAAACATTTTACATTTCACAATTTATTTATCGATTACAAATCACAAATCTTATATGTCACAATTTATTTCACGATCACAAATTATCAAATTAATTGATTAAAAATTATTTCACGATCATAACTTAGGCCCCGTTTGAGCTATATTTTTTCCCCACTAAAATGAAAAATATGACCGTTATCCATCACATCAACATTTAAATTCAAATTTTCTATCTCTTGTGTGGGCCCCAATAACGGCTATATTTTTCATTCTCATTTTCAAAAAAGGTGGCTCAAACAGGGGCTTAATAAATTGTGAGTTACAATCAATTTTTTTAATTCGTATATTATATATTGGTGACAAATCAACCAATTTATCGGTTACGATCAACTAAAATAATTGGTCACAAACTCCCCTCACCTCCACCCCATCCCCACCCACAACCACCGCACCACCACCAGCATCACCATCGCCGTCGCAATTGCCACCACCACCACCAGCATCACCATCGCCGTCGCAATTGCCGCCACCACCACAACATCAACACCATTGTCGTCGCAATCGCAATCACCACAACAACACAACACAACACAACCATCACAACACCAACATCACCAATAATAAAATCCAAACATAATTTCTCTCGAGCAGGCAGCACTAGGTGAACACCACCACCACCACAACCACACTCTGAAGTAACAATTGCAAAAATGACCACCACGATGTCGTCTAAAAGGAGCAAACCTTACTCGAGCGTCGCATCTACGATATGAAAAAGTGAGACAAAAGCGTGCTTGACTTGTTAAAATGATTTGATAGGTACTACTCATACCAATAAGGTATACATTCTTTTTCGGAAGTCCATCATTAGAAACTTCACAGTTATGCGTGCTTAACTTGGAGTAATTCCATGATGGGTGACCCCCTGGAAAATTTTCTCAGAGAGCGTGCGAGTGATGACAAAGTATGTTGAAAAGACCCATGTTGATACAATGAGGACAGTACGTCGTCGATCTAACGATCGGGACAATCCGTTAGGTGGGATCCGGGTCGTTACAGAAGCACTGCATCAACATCAATGCGTCGTGCATTTTTGTGTAGCACATCGAAAAGAGATACGGAGTGGCGACATGTGGCAAACAGAGGGACAGAGTGACGAAGAGATAGATGAGAGGCGAACAGTGGCACACGGTAGTGGTCCATGTTTATATATATATATAAAATATACATCTGATTTTTTAAGTTGAATCTTGAAAGTTCTAGTTGGGTGTAATTTCCACATATTATTTCCTATGTTTCTAGGAAAAAAAAATGTGCAAATTTTTGGCCTGAAAAAATGTGTAATTCTTTTTTTCCTTTTTGAATAAAATTTTGAGGTAATTAAAATTAGATTTTTAGTAGGTTTCAATAAAAGTTGACAAAATTAAGTTAAAAAGTTGAGGGACCCATGAAATATGTGATTAAAATTAATTATCGACCGACTTTAATTTTCAATTAGTACCAAACATGCTAAGAATCACGGGGATCCAAACAACAGTGTCGTATAACACCAAAAAAAGCGAAACTTCCGCGAAGGTGCCTTTTGGCGTTTCGGCGTATATATAGACACATATTAGCTCACTTCAAGAACCAAACAAGAATCATAACTGCATGCACGTTGCGCGCACATCTTCATTGCCTATCGTCTAATAGAGTTATAAACTTCGTTTTCTCCTTTTAGAGAGTGGAAAAAAATGGCTTCTACAGAACCATGGCTTCTAGAAAATGGTAACATCAGGTGCCTGACCAAGGAAATGAAGCACGGACACGGCCACAGCCACGGCCGGACGGCACATAACATGTCTTCTTCGTCTCTGCGTAAAAAATCAGACCTAACTCTTATTTCCAAAGTCCGACGAGGTTTTCTCCGAAGTTTTCTGGTTAATTTGCAAGAAGTTTTGTTGGGAACAAAGCTATGGATTCTGTTTCTGGCAATTCCTTTCGCCATCGCTGCTGAGTGTAAAAATTTTGGAAGAGTGAGTTTTATTTATTTTTGTTGATCACTATGTTGTCTCTTGTCTGTTGTTACCTAGTATTCATCGTACTTTTGTCCTTGTTTCCGTAGATTTTTTTTCATTTCTAAGAATTTCCAACAGTTTGGTGTTCAAATCATTAAGTGAAAATTAATCACCCATTTCGAATTTCTTGGAGAAATAAATTATTACACATTTTGGTTAATTAATTAAATCATGCTTCTGAAATTACGACACCCCACCGACAAATTTAAGAATCTTTGATGCAATAAAAAGGACTAATTTATTGCTAAAATCATACATATGAAAAAAAAAAAAAAAAAGTTGTTACCTTTTTGCCTTCTTGTATAAATAAATTATAATTATTTCTCAATCAGTAACCGTGGAGTTTCATTTTATTTATTTTGGACAGCCATGGGTGTTTGCATTGAGTTTACTTGGACTCACTCCGCTTGCTGAACGTGTCAGCTTTTTAACAGAGTAAGAATTTTATAATTAATTTTCTTCAATAAAAAATTTAATCAGAATCTAACAATTATATTCTCCATCTTTGATTCTTAATAATTTATATAGGCAAATTGCTTTCTACACAGGTCCAACAGGTAATCAATCCATTACCACACATTTTTTTTTGAAGTTATTGTATTCTTTCATTACATTACGGGTTCCAAATCGTTTTTTTTTTTCAGTTGGAGGGCTGCTAAATGCAACGTGTGGAAATGCTACAGAGCTCATAATATCCATACTTGCTCTAGTCCAGCACAAAGTGGATATTGTGAAATACAGTCTGCTTGGTTCTATACTTTCGAACCTCCTCTTGGTTCTTGGAACCTCTCTACTCTGTGGTGGCATTGCAAATCATGGAAAGGAACAAAAGTTCGATAGAGTAAGATGTTTCACTTCCATTAATCGCCTGGAAATGCAATTCTTCGAATAAGTATCTAATATTTAGAGGGTGTTGAACTGGAACAGAAACAAGCGGATGTGAACGCGCTCCTTTTGTTGCTGGGATTGCTTTGCCATGTTTTGCCCTTAATGTTTCGATATGCTGGAAATGCCACGGAACTAACAGGGACTGACACTCTTGCTTTGTCAAGAGCCAGTTGTATTATGATGCTGATTGCATACATTTCTTACCTCGTTTTCCAGCTATGGACTCATCGACAACTATTTGAAGCTTCTGAGGTATTCTTTAGGTCTTAGAATGTACTTATAGAAGACGTTTGGTATGGTCCACTGTGTAGTACTTGATTTTTCGCAGTATCGACTTATCTCTGTGAAAATTATCAGGATGAAGAAGAAGATAGTGATGTGGTATCGAATGAATCTGCTGCTATTGGATTCTGGAGTGCAGTTATTTGGCTAGTTCTGATGACTGTTGTTATAGCCTTACTCTCAGAATATGTTGTGGGAACAATTGAGGTAAATTTCAATATAAATTACTAAATTAAGGTGGGGATTGTTCAAAAAGAATATGAAAGTTTATTAGGAACTGGCATTTCTTGCAACAGGATGCATCAAACTCTTGGGGATTATCAGTCAGTTTCATCAGTGTAATTTTACTACCAATTGTGGGAAATGCAGCAGAACATGCTGGGGCTATCATATTTGCCTTTAAGAACAAGCTGGTAAGTCATGGACGACGGGTTTTTTTTATTTTTCAAACGAACAATTTGAAGATTAGTCTAATTGATATTCAATAGTTCTAGATGTAGATCTCTAACCTATGCAAAAAAAAAAAAGCGATGTCATTCATTCCTTTTCGTCTAGCTTTCTTTTGTTTTATCTACAATGTCTGACAGGATAATTTTTCGAACAGGATATTACTCTAGGCGTAGCACTTGGTTCAGCAACTCAAATTGCCATATTTGTGGTAAGTATACATCTTAATCATAAATTACATTCTTGAGGTACAATGATTTGCTTTCTGATAATCAAATAATTCATATTTCTAATAATTTTCTGAATTAATCAGATTCCCTTGAGCGTAATTGTGGCATGGATCATTGGTATCGACATGAATCTGGACTTGAATATCCTCGAAACTAGCTGTCTTGCTCTAGCAATTATCATCACAGCATTCACTTTACAGGTAACAAAATTTACACGCGCGCAAATCTTATATAAATACAGGAACGAAATTAACAAGAGCGCGAATCTTACAGGACGGAACATCTCATTACCTAAAAGGACTAGTTCTTCTGCTATGCTACCTAGTTATGGCAACTTGCTTTTTCATTTTCAGAACTTCAAAAAGTAAGCATCAACCTTAAAATTCACTATGTAATCAGGAACTAAAAATCTTTATACCCCAACAAATCATGTTTTTTTCTTGAATCTGTTTGCAGATCATGCAGAAACTGTCAACATAACTTCAAGATCATCCAATACAGGAGTAATGAGAGTTTGATCAATGGTATGTAAACCAGTCGAGTGCTCTTTACATAATGTACGTAACGACGACTAATATTACTTCAGTATGAATAGACTGGTTGGCCTTTCAGATTTGGTTCCATGAAAGATTCAAACAATTTGCATGCATTTGTTATTTTTTCATTGGGATTAATTTTACGAGTTGGTGGGCACAAATGGAGATGAATTCTGCATTGTTTTGTACAGTGGGACTGGGATCCATTAAAGATGCAAGAATATCATGTGGGATTTCCAGATTTTATGAGCAGATGTTTTCTTCCTTTCTTGTTCCTTGTTTGGTTCCTTTTTTTTATTTTGGTTTCCTTATATGTCTTTTCCCTAAGATGTTATAGTTTTAATTTGATTTATCAATAAATAAAATAAAGTTTTTTTTCACTGTTAATCGAATGAATTTTCAGTGGCGAGCGATAGCTATTAATTATTTTGGTTAATGATGGTATTTAAAATTTGTTCGTTGAATAAACAATTAACGCTGACGTGTGCTTCCATCCAAAATAAGGGTATGAAATCCCAATAAAACTCCAAGTACTGGAAAATTTTAACTGGATTGATACCGACGCGGATGCGGCAAGACATAATTGGTCTTTTTTTCGTTTTCCCATCTTCCAATTGTATCACGTCAAGTGTTGTCTATAAAAAAAAATTTGTAGCTACAGTAGGATTGATGAAATTCTCGTGTTGTACTTGTGAATTACGATTTGGCCTACTCTGACCATGTACCAAATGCTGCCAGAGGATCGGGGATGGGAAAATTGTCCCCTTCCCGAAACCCTCCCGTAGGAAAATTTTAACTGAATTGATACCGACGCAGATGCGGCAAGACATAATTGGTCTTTTTTTCGTTTTCCCATCTTCCAATTGTGTCACGTCAAGTGTTGTCGGTCAAAAAAATTTGTAGCTACAGTAGGATTGATGAAATTCTCGTGTTGTACTTGGGAATTACGATTTGGCCTGCTCTGACCATGTACCAAATGCTGCCAGAGGATCGGGGATGGGAAAATTGTCCCCTTCCCGAAACCCTCCCGACTTATATTTAAATTATATTTAGTCTTTGTTTGGTGGGGGGATTAAAATAAGATTTTAATAAAAGCTGAAGAAATACGTGGTTAAAAAGTTATGAAACACATAAAATATGTGATTAAAATTAATTGTCGACTTTGACTCAAATTAAAGTCTAGTCTACAAGCTTAAATAATAGAAAGATAAGCTATAGTAAAAATGGAATTGCTTAGTGTGCAAATTATCAGCTCTAGGCTCTCTAGCAAATTGTTATCTAATGGAAATAGGACCCCACTATAGAATGTGAAGATAGGGTAGAGCGGCGAATAATGTGTGCAATTTAATCATTGATAGGCTTTTGAAAATACTGAATCTATACCCTAATTGGAAAGTTAATGTACTAGACTACTTTTCAATGTATTGCCACTTGATTGCAAAACTGAATCTAGGTGGCGTTGATTTGAGATTAAATTATAAGTGAAATTAAACGATTTTTTAAATTTTATCTTTCATTTAGCTTATCATATCATCTGACACCATCTAAATTGGGGTTGCAATCCCAAAGGGACTACGTAGCATTATTTCGTATTGAGCCTTTGCTAGATGAGAATGTGAGAATATCAAGCCGTCCATTTAGTGCATGATGAAAAAATTTCGACGTGCGTTCATTGCATCACACACATCAACACCAAGGCCCATTAACGGTTTCACGAGTATCGTAGTACATATGTAATGAAGTAAATTTATTTGGTCCCGATGCGAAGCAGCAGTTGTAACGACTCGATTTTTGTGCCCAAAATCGTAAACTTAACATGACTCTCAACTTAAATTTCTGATAGAGCAGAAATCTTAAGTTTGAAACGTAGGGACGTGATAGAAATTTCTGAGTGATAAAATGGGCTCAAACTTTCTCATAGCGAATAGTACTAAGTTAACGATTTGGACACACGTGTCGACTTGTTACAATAGTTTATGTGGTACTATGATCCAATGCATTTAATTGGTTAAATTTTCAACCAATTGAATAAAGTGGACCAATAATTCGCATCACTTAAATTAAATAACATTATTATATGTAATAAGTCGAGGAGTGTTATATTGGACCCCTTAAAGTAGTACTGATTTTAGGGACCACTCTCACTCAATAAGGGATATTCGACATATTCCAACCTCTTACCTAACTTTCAACAAAATTTTAATCTCTTTTCACTTTGTTAATGTTGTATAAATATTTTACTACTCTTACTTTTGTCCGGATAATGTTGAATAGAATATACGACGAGAAATAAAAAGTTTCTTATTGATCTAAACAATTAAATATAATTTACTTTTATAGGAAGGAAAAAAATCGATGACGTAGTAGTCTGAATTGTCCATATCTCAACTCGGAGAATATTTTCTTACATTAATTTAAAAATCAATTTAGTCTTCCCGAAATTTTGATTTTTATTATTGTACTTTTTCTATATGATTAATCTAGATGTACATCCCGTTTGACATTCCTCTATATGACACAATCTTAGTAATGATGTCAAAAATTGTTGAAAAAAATCAAAGGATACGATGGTGTCACGTGGAAGAATGTCAATAAAGATGTAAAAATTGATGTACATGTGTCATTATGATGTTTCGGATTAAAATCAGATTTTAATTTTAGTCAAAGTCAAAGTCAAACAATCATTATTAACTAAATCATTCACGGGTCCCACAATTATTCAACCATATATTTCAAATTTTTTTATCACAATCTATTAAAAATCTTTAATCCCGATCAACACCCACTTAGTATTTCTCTATGAGAAATTCACTTCAAAATTACATAAAAAAAAGTTAAAAGAAAACAATTTGTATTTGTTAGTAATATGAGCCCACAAAAGGGTCCAAAATGAAATAACAAAAATAGAAAAAGCCCCAAAATCAAAACTTGTACGTTTTGTATTCCATTCCCTCTTCCTCCTCCTCACTGCAACCAATTCTCCGCCTTATCTTAACAGAGGCAGAACTGCTCAAATTCAAACCGCAGCCCAAACCCGTTTCTCAAAATGGATAAGACCCGGGCCACATTAGTATGGCGGGACATTCCGGGTCTTGACGCGATCAATTTCACGGAGCCAGATCAATGGCGGAAGAAGTGGTTTATTGAAAATTCCAATTCCAACCGCAGTGGCAGACGGTATAAATTTGCTTGTATTTCGGTGGCGGAAAAGAGGGAAGGAAAGGGGTTTTCTCCAACTTCTGCTCAGCTCGTTAAGCATCCCTTGGCTTTGGTTGCATTGGTTCCTAAAGATGCCGCTCTATTCGCCGCCGGTGCAATTGCCGGAGTCGCCGCCAAAACTGTCACTGCGCCGCTCGACCGTATCAAGCTCCTTATGCAGGTACTTTTTCAGATTATTTTAGTAATTGATTTTGGAGGCAGTATAGTAATTAATAATTTTGGCTGTTATTGTTATAATTTTGCCCCTAAATCTTATAATAATACAATATTACTACTTCATTTGTGCTATTTTTCTATTTCTTGATTTGTATTGCAGGAAAATTTTGCCTGTTTCATAAGAATTTCTCTTTTATTTCTAGTATTACAAGTAGTGAACGTGTTAAGCTTTTGCATTTGTCTTTACTAATAAAAGTTACAAACAAGATTTTAACTTTTTCTGTTCCACATAAACCTGTCTTGTAATTTATAAATGCAATTACGGTTTTTCTGGTTTTAGTTTTTTTTTTTTATTTGTTAAACAATACATTAAAAAGTGGTAATGTACATAATACCTGATTCATTTCTGGTCACACCTTTGGGTATTTTTTTAATAATTTTCAATCAATATGTTGTTGACTGAAAATAAAATTGGTTCAAGTGTTCATTTCCATGCTTTCGCATGAGTGTTTGTGTGTACGAGTTTGCTCGTAGTATAAGAAAGCTGTACATTCTTATATGACTTCTAAATGAGGCTATAGCTTCATTTAGGAGATTAGGCAAGAATATGGGTTCTCCTATTAAAATAAGAGGTGTTGTAGATTCTTCATCTGTTTTGCGTGGCATTGCAGACTCATGGGCTTAGAGCTGGGCAAGAAGGTGCAAAGAAGGCTATAGGATTTATTGAGGTATCTCCATGGCTTCTTTCTTGCCAGTCGTCTTAGTTGTTTTCTTACAAATGTTCTTCATTCACTTTTATAGACACTGCTAAGTAACTGCATAATGAACCATGTACCAAAGGATGTGGTGGTTGCATTCTCTGCTATACATACAAGGATATTCTTCTATTCCGCCATGCTCACACATTACTTATCTAAGAATGGCTGAAGAAGCCATTACTGTCCAGTTTCCCCCTTTCAGATTTACTGAAGTAGGTCATTTCTTAATGAATTTCAGAAAGATTGGTGCTTTACTATAGAGAGTACATAACTAAGCGAATTTACCTTTAAAAAAAGGCAACTTTTTATGTTCTATTCATTCTTTTTGGGTGACCATCTACACTTAGCCAATGAGGGTTGACTGTGCTATTCAATAATCTGAAGTGTGATAAAATTGATATAATCTGCAAAAAAACTAATAAAATACAAGATTTACCATCCACCTACAGAATTTCGCCATTGTGTTTCCATTTCTAAATAAGTAGAAAAACAGAGTACCAGTGCTTGGGAAACAATAAGAAGAAAAGTCGCGAGAAAGAAAAGGTGCAAGATTCCCGATTTGAGGAACCTCTAAAGCTAAAGCTAAAGCTTTCATGCATAGCAGACTAAACCAGCTGGAAAGTGATTGCGCTGTACGCGATCTTGAGACTATTGATCCGAGCTTATGGTTTCAGATGCTTAAATCCAACTTCTCACAACTCATTAGCTGTCATATTTCTTTTCCCAGTTGTAATATGTTAGTTCAATATTTTATCAATAGCCTTTTTTAATAGTTTGTATTATTACTACCACAGCCACAAGTCACGGGGTCAAATTTCCTACACTAGAAGTACTAGACACCGTGCGGCTTTAACGTTCACAATTCCCATCCCTACGAGAAAACGCTAAGTCAGCCTTTCAACGCCCCCAAAATAATTCAACCAAGTAGGCTAATTCACTATAACTTTGAATAAAGGATTTTGAAGTAAAGACACAAGTATGTGGGGAAGACTCCATCTCATAAATATCCCATGAATTATAATAATATATGAACCCTACAAATTCTAGGAATTACATATATGACATGAATTACATGAATCCCAAGGATCCCATAAATCCTAGGAATCACATGTATTCCACATACCAATTTACAAAGAGAGCACATCTCTATTTATAGGCAAAATCCCATGCAAGGGTCTTGAATTAAATGGCTAGGATCAATTCTCATCCAAGGGTCCACAATGGATTCAACTTGCCTTAAACCTCCTTAGACCAAAGAGAAGCCAAGTTGGAATTGACTCCATGCAAGTGGGATGTCTCTACCAAAAGATCTCATGATAGACAAGTCCCCTTCATAGTCATCAATTTGGCTTTTGCTTCCTCTTTTGGCCTTTGGTCTTGCAAGTGGCTTAAGTGGCCAACTTGTCCAAGACTCCCAAAATATCCCAACAACCTGCCCATGGTATTTCATCCTAGAAAACCACCTGGTGTGCTGGGAAAACCGTCCATGTCATGCCCGTGTCACACAGACTGCAAGCTGTGTGTTGCTGTGCTGTCTGTGTGCTGCCATCACTGCAGTTTGTGTCTGACCATGTCCTGCCTGCGTCCTGGGTGCTGCCTGCAATCTGCCTGCGATGTCTGCCTGTGTTGCAGCCGTGTCGCCATGGCTGCCTGCACACCCGAATTTTCTAGGCACGAACCTGACACCACCGGGACACGAACATGCCATGATGGACACCGGTCATTTCCTCATCATTTTAGGTGACACCGGTATCGCCGTATACCTTTGACGCCTAGACCTAATCAACCATAGGTCTACCTCATTTTCCCCACCTAGTGCCATGACATCCCCGTGCCATGCTAGGTTTCAAGGCATCACCTTGCGATCCGTCACACACAGCCACAGGTGCAGATGCAGTTGCATTGTCCTTTTTGTATGGGGAGCCTGAGCAATACTTAATTATCTGAGCACTCAGCCATTCTCCATTATCTTTATTCATATAACATCTTTTTCTTCTTGGATATTTTTCCGAATTTTGTAGTTTACTGATACCTTCTCTTTTCTGTACTTCATCATCAGCTTTTTATCACTGTAGTACTTTTATTCATCCACAGTTCACACACTGCTGGTTCTATATTTTTCACCATATATTATACAATGATTCCATACTGTAACCTTTCAAATTTGTTAGGCCTTCACGTTAATTGGGAAGGAGGAAGGAATTAAGGGGTACTGGAAAGGAAACCTTCCCCAGGTATGTTGTTCCCTTTTTTTCCTCAAAGTGTCAAGAGCTTCTTTCTGCAGTCATTCAATGATTTTGACATGTTTATGTAGTTCATTGATCTGAAACTGTCGATAACCTTTTTTTTTTTCATTTTAATACTCTAGGTGATACGGATCATACCGTATAGCGCGGCACAGCTTTTTGCCTATGAAACATACAAGGTGATGGTGAAACTGTCTTCTGGAAGAAGTATAGAATCATTTTAAATTTGCAATTATATGACAAAATTGCTGTTTCATTTTCCAGAAACTTTTTCGAGGAAAGGACGGAGATCTTTCGGTAATTGGAAGATTGGCAGCAGGTGCTTGTGCTGGCATGACTTCAACTTTTGTAAGTTACAAAAGAAATGGACAGACTAAAAACTTGTTCTTATTAGATTACTCTTAGTCTGTGGCCTCCATGCTAATGTGTTTTTCATAGCGTGTTTTAATGGTGGGAGTTTTTCAGTTAGTACTAAGTGTTTGGGTGAAGCTAGAGGCCTGTGGGAACTTATTGCGAAAACAAAGCAAGAATTTGATATCCACAACGTTATTCAGGATCTCTCCATTTCTCTGTTAGCACAAACACGCACAAAAACCTAGTTTATTTACTTTCACCAAGTTCTAATATCTTCTGATTATTTATTTTTGTAGGTTACTTATCCTCTAGATGTCCTTAGGTTAAGATTGGCTGTTGAACCTGGATATAAAACAATGTCAGAGGTAAAGCTATTTGTTTTATGTAATTCGTAGAACAAGGTCTTTCTACATTGATGCTGAGTTCTATTTGTTCTTCTCAGGTGGCCTTGAACATGTTGAGAGAGGAAGGAGTTGTGTCCTTTTATAATGGTTTAGGACCTTCTCTTATTGGAATCGCACCTTATATTGCAGTCAATTTTTGCGTTTTTGACTTGTGAGAATACTCTTTTAGCAATTCTCCCAGCTAACTGCTATTTAGGTCGACGTTTGGCTAAGCTTTAAAAGAAGTAAAAGTTTGTTTACAAATATGTAACCCTTACAAAATAAGTAACTCATTTCTAACATGGACCAATAAAAAACTATTTATTTTAACACTTATTTACTTGTAGGTGAACTTTTTAAGTTTAGCCAAACATGCTCTAAGTCCAAATTATCTCTAACTCAGAATCTGTTCCGAATGCTAGGGTGAAGAAGGCTCTGCCTGAGAAATATCAAAATAGGACTGAAACATCCATGGCAACAGCCTTGATCTCAGCCACAATTGCCACACTCACATGCTATCCTCTGGACACAGTTAGACGACAAATGCAAATGAGGGGTACACCTTACAAGACAGTTTTGGATGCAATTCCGGGTAATATAATACTAAGTCAATTAACTAGTTCTTCAATTTCACGGTTTTCGAAGTGGAACAAGACTAAGTTGAAAATGGTAAAAATAAAGCTATAGATACAAGGTATGAGAATAGACGAGTGTTATATCACTGATTTCAAATGGAAGTAAATAATTCTGTGTAAAGGGTAATTGAGCAGTGACTGAAATTTATGTAATAAGTGGGATAAAATTTCTTAAATCACAGGTGCACCTGCACAAACTTGCACAATACAGTAATAAACACGCACTCTTATACACCATCACTGCAACTTGCATCAGATCAGCACATAGGCAGTTGGAGATAATGATACTATTACAGTTTTGTCATTCCATCCACGTCTTGTTAGTTCTACATAGTCAGGAATGATTTGAAACGTGATGCAATTAAATGAAATTGCAATCTTGGAGTTTCCAGCTAGAAGCTGCTAATCATTCAATAAACAATGCGATTTAGGTATTGTGGCTCGTGATGGCTGGCTAGGATTGTATAGGGGTTTCGTGCCGAATGCATTAAAAACTCTACCGAACAGCAGGTTTTGTCTCTTACTTTCGCATCCTCTGTTTATATTTTCTGTGGATTCTAATCCCTTCTCCATTTTCTTCGCAGCATACGGCTTACCACCTTCGACTCTGTCAAGCGTCTGATCACAGCCAGTGAGAAAGAACTTCAAAAAATCATGGAGGAAAATCGCAAGAGACAAGATCAAACTGGAGATTGCACCATCTAGATTATTATTGCCACTATATTAGTTTTCTGAAAGGGTGTCCAGCCGAAAGCATTTATATGAATAGTGGGAATGAGTTCTTGTTAGTCATACTGGGGGATTTAAATTTTGTAAAACAGTATGGCATAGTGGCAGAGTAATTAGATGAATTCACCATTGCTGATCTTTATAATTACTAGTGTATGCGATCTTATGATCCAAGACTATTTGCATATTTAGGACATGGTTGGCACATTAGACTGTAAGATTTGAATAGAATTCTACATATTTATAAGATTTTAATATAATTCAAGGAATAATAGCTCAGATGGTTACTGAACTTTGCAAAATGTTTTCATTGGGTCGCTAAAATATAAAATTCATCTCGTTAGTTACTAAATTTTGTAAAATGTTATTCCATTCATCAGTGTTTGAACTTCTGTTAAAAAAATTAACAAAAATGATGATGTGAACGCCAAATCACTAAGGTGCTACACACGTGGAAAAGTGTTAGTCCTAAACACGTTTTCATTAAAAAGAAGAAGAACCCAATTCATCTCATTCCAAACCCTCGCGAAGAATGTCCCAAATTCGGATAGCCAAATCGATATTCCAGTCCCAAACCAAAATTATAGTTGAAGGAAGCCCAACCTCACGCCTAAAGATGGCAAAAAAACTCGTTCAATCCGATATCTCGTATCCGTGGAACCCTGCCTCGAATGAGGCAGAGATTACCCGTCTAACCGGGTAAACGGGGCGGAAACAGGGTGAGGGTCATTACCCCGAAGCGGGTACGGGAAACATAGTTCCTGCCCTACTATCCGCCCCATTTAAAGTTAATTTCAAATTTAAGTTTTTTATCAAACAAAAATAATAAAGTTATCATTATTTTTAAAGATAACATATGGGGTGTCTAGGAACGATTTAAATTAACTTAAAATCAAAATTTAAACCGTTAAAGCGTCTAACGGTAAAAAAGTCGCATAATTGGGTTAATCTTCTGTCAGACCAAAATTACTCTTGTACCCTCCATTTCACCATTTGAATGTGGAGTCCCTTTTTTCTCAGGTGGGACCAATTTTATGTGTACAAATAAGAAATGTGATGTCCCTTTTTTCTCGGGTGGGGGCCATGGTAGGCATGCATTCATTATTGCCATATTGAATGGTCAAATGTGTGTCATAAACATGCAGCAAACTTCACGGAAAAGTGAGGGCAAAATGGGCAGTGCCTTTTAGATTTCTTGAAGATATAACGTGACAATTTTCAAACAGTAAAAAAATCGATTCTCATGAGAGTAAGAATCGCTCCCAGACAGGGGCATAAGTTGTTTTTAACAAATTAGTAAAAACAGTAATTATATTTACTAACTAAAGACATAAAAAATAAAATAAATAAAAAAGAAAAAGAAAAAAATAAATTAGGCGATTTATGGGGTATTGGACTTGTCCTGCCCTGTCCCGTTCTACTTTAACCGGGTATGGGGATGGGTAAGGTAACAAAAATACTCGGCAGGACGGGGATGGAAATGCCGACCCGTTCCATACTCTTCCCGTTATCATCCCTACTCACGTGCGGCAACATGGAATCATGCTTCAATCCTCGAAATTGATTATACCCAAAAACTTCAATCACGGTCGTACTTCAATCAAGTGTTTTATTCAGGTTGCATTCAATCCCAGTAGTCGCTGCATTCCTTCAAAACACGAGTTCCAATTCACAAACTTTCAGCTTTCTCTAAGTTCTTGATCCTTGTGACCCCGCATTTCTTCGAAACACCATTCTTGATCCCGACACAACCCCTCAACCTTGATACGAAGATCACATAAAACAATCAGCTCTCAACCATTTTGTTTAGTTTCAATTGCAACCACTTGATTGACGCACAACCGCAATGGAAGTTTTTGGGTGTAATCAATTTCAAGGATTGAAGCACGATTTCATGTTGCTAGACGTTAGGTTGGGCTTCCTTCTACTGGAAGTTTGGTTTGGGAGACTGAAATTTCGATTTGGCTGTTTGGATTTAGGATGCCCTTTACGAAGGTTCGAAATGAGATAAATTGGGGATTTTCTTCTTTTTATGGTGAGAGATGGGATATAGGTCGGTTCATTTGAAATGGTATTATGTTTTTTTTTTTTTTTAATGAAAAGGTGTTTAGGAGTTACATTTTTCCACTTGTTAAGCACCTTAGGGATTTGGCTTCCACGTCATCGTCTCCGTTATATGAATGGGATTGCATTTTACAAAATTTAGTGACAAATGAGATGATATTTATAGTTCAATGATTCAGTGGAAACCTTTTGCGAAGTTCAAAGACCATCTGACCTATTATCATATAATTCTACATTACTGAAAACTCGTGGCTTTGTAACATCAATTTAAAAAATCAAATAAATAAATTAAAAATATCAATAAATTAAAAATCAGTTCAATTTTAAAAAAATTGAAAAATAAATACAATCTACAAAGTCAAGCAAAAAAATATCAATTAATTAAAAATCAATTCAATTTTTTTTAAAAATGAAAAATAAATACAATCTACAAAGCCAAGCAAATAAAAATCAATTTAATCTAAAAACATAAAAATAATTGAGAAAATTGCAGCATCGATCCCTAACCTTTCACTTTTTGCAGAGTTTACCCTAACCTTTAAGTTGTTCCAATGAAAGTCTATAACCTTTCATAAATTAGTAGTTGGGGTCCATTTGGATAAAAACCTTCCATTTGATCTTTAATTGACCAAAAAAATTGATTTTAACCAAATTTTGATAATGGCAAAATAGTAATTCTATAATTATACCATAAAATAATTTTAAAAGATCAAGTAAAAAAGAACATAAATAAAATTAAAATGTAGAGATGCTCACGCTTTCTTCTTTTTCACCCTACCCTATCCCTTCCCCCTCATGAAAACCGACCAAAACCTACCAACCCCACTGCGCCGATGACAATCACCCACCCCATTGATGATCGACATATTAGGGTTCTTGAGAAACCAAAGTTGAATTTTGAATTAATTTATACTGATACAGTTAAGAGAAAACATTAATCTACTCAAGCATTTTGAACATAGATTGAAAGCCTGGCACATTTTCTGTTGGAGATATTATACCGATAAATGTGCATATTATATTCAAATCAATATGTACCGTTTTATGCTCATGAAATCGAAATAGAATTCGACTTACCAAAATAGAATTTGAGAAGACAATCAATAATCATTGAAGTTGAATACGTGTCGAATGATTCAATCTGTTTCATTCTTTATTTCAAACATTACATGAAATCAAAAGAATATTAGTTACTTTCCGAAATCAAAATACTAAATTAGAATGAAATCGAAAAAGAAAAAGGAGATGCAAGTGATGCGATCGGTCGATGCAAGTGTTTGAGACTTTGTCATTAAGATGAATTTTCCATGTATCGATGCTAACGGTTTCTTGACAATCATCTCCCAAGATACAACGACCACGTCTAGCCATAGGAGCACTCCAAATGGTTTAGACCAATGAACTTGAACGGAATTCTCTATCTACCATGACCATGACCTTTTGCATAAATGATTACTTCTACAAAGTATTTTATGTAACATGCTATGAAAAGAATGATATGGATTTATGAATTGAATAAAATCCAAACATATGGGTTCTTATATAATAGTTGGAATAGCCATACCAAGAGACATATCTATTGGAATTTATATTTCTCCATAAAGAGACACAATTACATCTCTACATAAAGAGACAATTATTGAAAATAATACCAAAAGTCGTGATCTCCAAGAGTCATGATCCATATGAAAAGATAATCTTTTCATCAAATTTGGCTTAATTTCTAATTCACCAAATAACACATTTCCAACATTTTCTTCTTATTCGTTTCTTTAACATTGTTCCTTATTCTTGATGTTTGAGAAATCTTTTGGTAAATTTGATTTGCAACAACCAAAGCCTGAGTAAGATGAAGTGGTTCTGATTACGTGGCTCACCTCATTTGCAAAAGGCCTCATGGAAACTTGATGATAGCACCTCCTGGGAATTTGTCTTTGGCTTTTGCGAATTTCTAAGAATTCTGATGTGATCACGGAGTCGAGTGCGTCAAAGTCTAGCCACGAGAAAGACCCGTTGATTATCGAAGAAGGCCCGATGATACGTTCGAGGGCAAAGCAGGTGAAATAGACGATGTGATTGCTCGTTCAAACTAAGGTTGACGATATGGCGATCTTGACGGAGAAAGGAGCAAATTCCGTGTTAGGGTCAACGGTCGAAACAGATTGGAGCAACTTGATTCAAGTAACGGAAAGAGGACCCCGGGACGAGTAACTATGCGATCACATAGTTCACCAAGTTATGCGATGGCATAGCCTATTGCAGGAAATCCGGGGGGTCCAAATTTGGTCTATGCGGCCGTAAGTAATAACATTATGTGGCCGCATAGTATTATTCAAGTCGTGAATTTCCTAATTATGTTAGGAATCTACTTTTGGTATCTTTTGTAATCTTTAAGAGTTTATTTCTGTTTAAACTATATGGTTTTTTGGGTTCCATTTAAATAGTTTCATTATTTTCATTGAAATACACATAATTATTGAAATTATTATCACGAGGCTAAATTGCTTTCTTCTAGTTCTTCACTATTTTAATTTTGAACTTATCAAAAATTAAATTCTTGTGGTGTTCTACAAATTCAAAATAAGGTTCACAAGTTTTGTGATCACGGAGTCAAGATATTGTTAGCGATTATCTTGGTTCTTGATTCAATAATTTATTGGGTCAAGTTTTTCAAACGTTGATTCTTGACTTTCTTAGGTTGTTCTAATTTGTCGTGGGTTCCGTAACTATAATCGCTATGTGGGTTCACATCATTTGGTATCGGAGCAAGGCTCCAAAATCAATGTTATATCCTTATTCTTTTTTCGTTTGAGTCATTATTTTCTTTTCTTGCGTTATTCTATTTGAGTCTTTTGATACGTGATTTTTCCATAAAAAATTCAATTGTTGTTTTTGTATTTATTTTGAGTCTATATCAACTTTCGTTTTCTTTATCGGTGTCATAGTTGATTTTCGAGTAAAAAAAAATCTGTGAAAGTCAATTTAAAAAAAATATTATGAAATTAAATTGAAAAGCGTTTTGCTTTCTTCTTTGTTCTTCATGGACAAATTCATCGAACTTATCAAAGATGAATAATCTTTGTGGCATTCAACAATCTAAGTGAGAAGTGAGGTTTGTAGATTTTGTAATCACGAGGTCGAGATATTCTTGTAATTGTCTTGGTTTCCTGATTCAATTATTTATTGAATCAAATTTTAAATTCCAAGTTTGAATTCTTAAATTGTGTAGCCAAAATGTCGTCATATCCGTTTGTGATTGTGTCGGTTGTTTGGTTCATTATTTTTTTGATCAAAATCCATAAACCTTATTTGTCTTGGGCTTTCTTGGGTCGGATTCAATCTCATGTGGCTTCTATAATCACCGTTGCTACGCGGGTTCATATCATTTGGCATCAGAGCTTTGGAGTTGTATGCACTTGTTCGAGCTTTGGAGACATAACAACACTACCTGTGGCCAAAGGAGTTCGTAATTCACACCGATCATGAGTTATTGAAGCACTTAAGGGGTCAAGCAAGCTAAACAAGAGACATGAAAGGTGGATGGAGTTCATCGAGACATTTCTATATGTTATCCGGTATAAACAAGGTAAAGAAAATGTGGTAGCTGATGCATTGTCAAAGTACGTACTTCTAACATCTTTAGGTGTTAAATTGCTAGGATTTGAATATGTTAAGGACATGTATGCTAATGGTCCATATTTTTCTAATATATACAAATCACGTGATAAGGGTGCTATAGATAGATTCTTTAGATATGATGGATATCTATTTCGAGAAAATAAGTTGTGTGTTCCTAAATGTTCAATGAGAGAATTATTAGTACGTGAGGCACATAGTGGTGGTCTAATGAGTCATTTTGGGGTAAAGAAGACCTTATAGATGCTAAGTGAACGTTTTTATTGGCCTAAGATGAAGGTTGCGTTGATCGGATTTGTAGTAGATGCATCACTTGTAAAAATGTGAAATCTAAGGTTTTACCATTAGGTTTATATACGTCATTACCTATCCTAGTGAACCTTGGGTTGACGTGTCAATGGATTGTGTGTTGGGTTTACCTATGACTAAGAAATGAAGAGATTTTATATTTGTGGTGGTAAATAGATTTAGTAAAATGACACATTTCATTCCATGTCATAAACTGATGAATCTATTCTTTAAGGAAGTGGTGCGCTTACATGGAATTCCTAGAAGTATTGTATCGGATAGAGATGTTAAATTCCTTAGTCATTTTTGGAGATTTTTGTGAGATAAGTTAGTAACCAAGCTATTGTTTTCTACTACTTATCACACACAAGCAGATGGGAAAACTGAGTTAGTTAATAGGACTACAATACAATTGCTGCGCACTATAGTTAATAAGAATTTAAAGAGTTGGGAGGATTGCTTACCATTTATAGAATATGCATAGAATAGGGCCACACATTCTACTACTTTTTACTCGCCTTTTGAAATTGTATATGATTTTAATCCACTAACACATTTGGATTTAATTCATTTACCTATGAATGAAATGGATAGTTTAGATGGAAAGAAGAATGCCGATTTGGTAAAATCACTCCATGAAAAGGTAAGGTTGCAAGTTGAGAAGAAAAATGAACACTATGCCTCTCAAAGCAGACAAGGGACAAAAGCGCTTTATATTTGAACCAGGGATTGGGTTTAGGTGCACTTGAGGAAACAACGTTTTTCGGAACAAAGAAAATCGAAGCTGCAGCCACGAGGAGATGGTCTATTCCAAGTCCTTGAAAAAATCAATGACAATGCCTACAAATTAAATCTTTCAAGTGAGTATAATGTTTCAACTACCTTTAATGTCTCCGATTTCTCTCTTTTTGATACAGGTACAGATTCGATGACGAATTCTTTTGAAAAGTGAGGGGATGATGTGATTACGGAGCTGAGTGAGTCAAAGTCTAGCCTTGGGAACGACCCGTTGATTATCGAAAAAGGTCTGATAACACGTTTAAGGGTAAAGCGGGTGAAAGAGGCGATGTGATTGCTCGTTCAAGTTATGGCCGACGATATGGCGATCTTGACGGAGAAATGAGAAAGTTCCGTGTTGGGGTCGATGGCCGAAACAGGTTGGAGCAACTTGATTTAAGCAACGAAAGGAGGATCCCAGGACGAGTTACTATGCAATTGCATAGTTCACCAAGCTATGCGATCACATACCCTATTACAGGAAATCAAAGAGGGGGGGTCCAAATTTGGTCTATGCGACCGCAAGTAATAACACTGTCTAGCCGCATAGTGTTATTTGAGACACAAATTTCCTAATTATGTTAGGAATCTACTTTTGATATCTTATGTAATATTTTATAGTTTATTTCCATTTAAACTAGGGTTTTGTGGATTCCACATAAATAGTTTCATGCTTTTCATTGAAAAGCAGACAATTATTGAGATTATTATCGTGATGCTAAAATGTTTTCTTCTTGTTCTTCATTGTTTTAATTTTGAACTTATCAAAAATTAAATTCTTGGGGGTGTTATACAAATTCAAAGTAAGGTTCATAAGTTTTGTGATTACGAGTCAAGATATTGTTAACGATTGTCTTGGTTCTTGATTCAATAATTTATTGGGTCAAGCTTTTCAAATGTTGATTATTAACTTTCTTTGGTTATTCTAATTTGTCGTGGGTTCGCATCGAATTATTTGGGTATGAGTGCGATTTTTATGATGTTTGATAGTTGGGTAAGCAGTGGATAGTGTCGATAGTGATTGGGTTTCATGATTTTCGATTTGAAGTCTCCAGGCGCCCCCCAATAGGGGGCCGCCATTTAACCATTATGTAAAATATTATGTTATTTTAGTATGGTCCTTTCGATTTTAGGAAAGCTTGGGGATTCCAAACCCAATATCTCCTTTTTGGCTGGTGGAGAAGATAAATAGTTGGTAAAAAATTGATTGTGTTTATCTCTGTGTATGTGTTTGAGGTGGAAACATTAGGTAGTGTTGGCATTGGTACCGACAATTGTGTTGGTGTTTGGTGATGGTGGCAGTTAGAGACGGACGCAGAACTTTAAAGTTAGGGGGCACAATCGAGCTTGCAAAAAAATTTGGAGAAATTTTACAATAAAAAATTTACGTCCGAAAAATCATACCCCATATATTTTTGTATTCGAAATTTTTCATGAAATATGACTTTTTTGAATGTAAAATTTTGAAAATTTTTGATGTCATATTCCATATAAATTTCCTAATAAAATGATGAAAATTACATTGAAAAATTTGTATCGCAAAAGTAATTAATGTTAATGAAATAATTGAATTTTTTTTTATAAAAAATACGAGTTAGACGTTTTTCTTTAAGACTTACGTTTAAAGTATTTTCACCTATTTTCGATCTCTGTTTGGATTATTCAATATGCCCATAATGTAGTTCTCGAAATAAAATTTGAGATGACATAAGTAATTTGTAGATTAGATTAGCGTACAATTGTCGATTTTTTTTTTTTAAAATTAGCATGGTATCGAAATTCAAATTCATTGTGATTTTGCCATTATTGGTGGAGATTAAAATCAACTTTTTAGTAAATTTTGATAGAAGTTAAACAGTTATGGATTCCATGTAATATGTTAATAAAATTAATTGTTAACTTTAATTTAAATTCAATCGATACCAAACATGACTTGAAAAAAATCCTCAAAAGTTGGGAGAGGGGCATGTGACCTCCTAGGACCCCCCTCCCAGGGTTCGCCCCAGGCAGCAATAACAATGGCAGGTGGTGGCGGCTGTGATGATTTGGGTTGGGTTGGTAATTGGAGGAGATAACAATAGTTTTTTTTCCCTTTTTTTATGATAAATTTGTAAAGTTACTATTTTTTCCTTTTAAAATTTAATGAAATTTTATTATTCTAGTCAACCAACGGTCAAATCGATGGTTTTCATCCAAATGGACCCCAACTGTTAATTTATGAAATGTTAGGAATCTTTGATGACACAATTTGAATGTTAGGGTAAAGTTTAAAAAAAATTGAAAGGATATGGACCGCTGTTGCAAAATTTCCAATTTTTTTTTTTATATTATATTATCGAGTATTACGTGAAAAGCATTCACTAATATTTTTTTTCCCCTTTTTTTTTTGTTTTAAATGTAAAACATGCCCCCATATGTTTTACGATGGAGGACATGTATAATTGGTTGTTGGAATTTTTAAAGCACAATGGATCAATTAATTTTTTATTCTTAGTTAACTATAATAAATTTTTATATCAAATTCTAATAAAAGGAGAGACCCAATCCCACCTTTTGATTTCTTGGATGACTAATGGAATTTTTACACCATATTTTAACCGCAGTTAAACTCATAAACTTTTACTTATTGTAGCAATTATGTTACTAACTTTTTCTCGTCGAATTTTTATTTTCAGTCTTATATTAATTAGTATATCTCGTCTTTGATGATGGTTTATACTAAGATATTTTGTTTTCATATTTTGAAACGAGAAAAAAATATTTTCTCATACTTCCTATTTATTTAATTTTTTAAATATAATGAGAAAATAAGTTGTTTTACGTCATTTCAACGAACTTTTGGACATAAAACTATTTTCAAGTACAAAATGTGTTAACTAATGGAAAGTTTGAAAATAAGAATGATGTAAAAAATCGGAGTGAAATGCTTCAAACGGCACTCAACTTATATTATGATCACGAACGACTTACTGAATTTCAAACTGTTTTAACTTACTCATTGAACTTTTTCTCTTTGCACTCCATCCATCACGGTGGGAAAATTGTTATCCGCCATCATAAACCTGAAGCACAAAAATTTGAAGCACAAAAATCTGAAACATAAATCTGAAGCACATAAATCCGAAACTAAATTTGAAGTATGAACCCCCGTTCCGCTGCTTCGCCTCTCCCATTCCGATCAGCTCATATCATTCCAAGAGCTCTATAAAAGAAATGTCCTTCCAAAAACTGAAGATTTTGATTTCGCTATTCGATTGTGAAACTCGCGGGAGCTGTCGCAACTGGTGGGAAACTCTCATTTGTGGTAGCCTCCGTTAGCTCCGGCCCACTTTCGCAAATAGACAAACTGATTCTGGTGGGTTTGACCGTTGATTGCCGGCACTGCAATAAGGACTGAATTTGTCAAGATTGAAGAGAAGAAAGGAATCTGGTACTTACCGCAGGAGCTGAACGAGATGAAGAAGATGGGAACTTCTTTTTTTTAAAGGAAATTTTCATTTGTACATAGGGTGGAAAAATGGGCAGTGCTGCCCCCCATTGGAGGGGCACCATGTGTCTATTATGTTGCCTCCTATGTACACTAATCACAATTCATAAAAAAAGACAGTGCTATAAGTACGCTCGAGCCCCCTCCAATGGGGCTCCCTAATGATGTCCATAATAGACACATAGTGTCCTCCTATTGGAGAGGGCGCGGGACACTCACCGCGTGAGTAATTTGTAAGGCATATGTATTTGTAAGTGAATTGGCATTGATTTAACGGCAATTAATTTCCACGCCTATTTCCTGCCCTCCATGTCAGCAAGTCAGGTAACGATTTTTCCTGAGTAATGAATAGTGCAAACGAAAAAAGTTTAGTGAATAAATTGAAACAATTTGAAGTTCAGTGAGTAGTATGTAATTACAATATAAATTGAATGATTTTTAAAACATTTCATTATGAAAAATTGTTAAGAAAATAAGTTTTATAACGAGCAAAGATTAAAAATCTTATTGCAATTAAAATATGGTTTTACGGAATAACTGTGTAATTACTTGAGTACAAGTATTATTCTAAACCCAAATGAAAAATTGAAAAAGAAGCTATAAATGACATTAGACTCCCATCTAGACATATTTGATTCATCTTTCGAAAGTACTTACGGCGTGTTCAGTACATATTAAAATCAGATTAAAATTGAAAAATTAATCGTTATTATTGAATTTTATTAGACGAGTGGAACTTCGACAACAATTGGATTTCAATTTTATATTTATGTAACGATTGAATTTATTAAGCTTGAACACAGCCGGCTATAGGCAAAATTATCAACGAAAAAGAAAGAAAAAATGTCCTGTGCTTTGCGACTCTCTTTCCCGAGCTTCAGATTTGACTCCAGGGGACAGTCAACTCATCCGAGAGTTCAGCGGTTGCAATTCTTCTGCAAACCCTTGAAATCCCATTCCCAAGAAGTAGAACTTGAAGGAAACTCCCAAAATATTGAGTACTAATACATCTACGTACACTTGTTTGAAATCGTTTATGCTTTCGCTGTACAGTTGATAGTTGTACATATTTTACAGTTTTTACTTTTGGGTTTTCTTGATTTGCAGGGAGGAAGGTAATGGGCATCTGGTTTTAGTGGAGAAATACGGCAATGGCACTTCCAAGAGGTATATACTAATTGGGAACTTATTGCCTATAGGAAATGACTTGTTTTAAAAGCTTATTACTTATAAGTAAGTGGTTATTACTTTTTTTATTTATGTTGTAATGATGTTCGAAGCCTTAAATGTGCCGATTTGCTTGGATGCACTGATATAGGTACATTGTAGAAAATGATTCAGTCATTAGGACAATTCTCAAGGAGCATTTGCCCGGAACCAATGTATCAGAAGATTCAAGTACCCCAGAATCTTATGATGGATTGTCTTGGCTTCCTAAAATTATTAAAGATTTTGTCCTACCTGCTGGATTCCCAGGTTGTCTATCTAACTGAGCTTTTGGAGTTTAATTTTATTTTAGGAAAAAGGTAAAAATTTACATCTTGTGCCGCATTCATATAATCATTATATATGAGTAGAAGAACTTTTAGTTGTTAAACACTTTTCAATTGTTTTTCTACTTATGCTGCAGAATCAGTTTCTGATGATTACTTGGATTACATATTGCTACAGTTCCCCACCAACGTCACTGGGTGGATCTGTCATACATTGGTCACTTCCAGTCTCTTAAAGGCATGTGAATCTAACTCAAGCCGTTAATTCTGCTCGGGTATGTCAATTAATATAATCGGCAAACATTTCGAGACTTCTTTGTCTTCAGTGGTGAAGATGTTCAGCATTCATTCTTTGTAAATCTAAGTTAGTTGTTAATAGTACTTGCTTAGTTGCTTGTAAGTTATTATGCTTTTTGACCCCTCCATAAAAACCCTTAGTTTGCATTCTTAACGCATTTGAGGCTTGCGCATTGCAACGACTCTTCAAATAAAACTATAGCCAGTATCCCCATCACATGCTGGTAGTCCAATTAGGTTCTAGGATTTTTCCTTTCTTATGAACAATAACATCAATAACTTACTCGCATTGCCTTTGGCAGTTGTGAGTTTCCCTTCATTTTTTCTCCTTTTCCTCCTTGGTCAACAATTAGAACTTAAGGTTATATAAATCTTACCTCGATGACATCATTTATGGCTTAATCATGCTGAACCGATGCACCTTAATGCTCATAGAGTCATACTAAATTTTATGTTCCGATGTAGGCTGTTGGAGTAGGCTCTTTCTCAGGAACTACTGCTGCAGCTTCTGCTGCTGCCATTAGGTAAATTTTATCATTCTTATTTAGCTCTTATTTGAGCCCCATTTTTTTGGCCAAAATGCTTTTTGGAATAGTGTTTAATTGGAGAATATGTTGTTAAAAATATAGAAAAGTTTTGGGTTTACGTGCAATATTATTTTATAGGAGAATGTGTGTTTGAAAATGAATTATGAAAAAAATAAGTTTTTGAAAAAAAAAAAATGGGAGCCAAACACAAGCTTAATGACGACTTCTATGAAGTGTGTCTTCACACTTGAATTATTCTGAAGAAGTGAGGCTTTTTGTCCATAACATTGCATCCTACTTTTTTTTTTTGAGTTTAGCATTTATGCCTATGGAAGAATCTTAGTTTCTCATTTTCAGTCTGTTCAAAAGCTGGTGTTTAGTGGATTAATATGGATTATCTTATTTTTCTGTAGTTGGGTGTCAAAGGATGGCATTGGTGCTATTGGACGCTTATTCATTGGTCTGGCTATACCAATTAAATGAAAGAAAGGGAAACCACTGAGATTAACATGTGTGTAATGATGACTTGTTTCTTTCAGGTGGAAGATTTGGTGATCTTTTCGATGATGACCCTAGGCAATGGCGCTTGTACGCAGATTTCATTGGGAGTGCAGGAAGGTACTTGGCATTTTCTTTCTTTGAAGGTGCATGTATGTTGTCAGTGCACCTTATGATGGAAATTAATCTTTTGATGCAGCATTTTTGATCTAAGTACCCAATTGTATCCTTCTTATTTCCTGCCATTGGCGTCACTTGGTAATCTTGCCAAGGTAAAGTTAATTCTATCCTCTCAAACTGTCAAATTCTATTGCTTTCATGTTTCAAGAAGTTAGCCTGTCTCGGAGCATTGGACCACACTGTGCAAACAGAGGTCCCTCTGTTTTACCATTTTCAAAGGTATTTTATGAAAAAGTGACGTGAATATTACCAAATACAGAGGTCATATATATGATGTGTTCATTGTTTTTGGTCAAAAGCTTACTGAAATATTTCTGAAATGGAGTAAACTAGCGCATTTTGATCCCAGTGCGTGGACTCACGTCTTAGATTACTAATGAAGCTTTCTGAAAACCTTCATTGAAATATGCTTTCAAATGGTTATCACAACGAGCCTAGATTGAAGAGCCTTAGGTTGACCTTCTTCCCTCTATCAGATTGCTTATGGTAATTAAATTTTTACAAGAGTATTTAAAGGATGTTGAAGTAGATGTTAATGGATATCATCCAAAGGAAACCATATATTTTTGCAGGCGGTGGGGAGGGGTCTGAGAGATCCTTCATTTCGGGTTATACAGAACCATTTTGCAATCTCTGGAAATCTGGGAGAGGTATCAGCAAAGGTATGCAATTGGATTTCTCTCTACGCTTGCTCACATATGACGCACATCATTACTTTAAATTTTGCAGTAAACATACAGTCACGGGTTCTTATTCTGTCTAATTCCACTTGTAAGTTTTATACATGTTATGCTTTAACCAAAAGCATAAGCTGCATGCCACCTTACTTGGTGTATTTTGCATAAGATTAGAAGACCCTGCAAGCACCTGGAAAACAAGATTATTTCGTAGTGCTGTTATTATTCATGTGCATGCACAATATTTATCAGCAACTTTTTTGTCGATTTTGTGGTGATGGTCATTTTTTTGAAATAAAATTGATTATGGATTATAAGAAAAATTAAACCAATTCTTATAGTTTACCGTAACCTGTGATGCTCAGACCCTTCGAAATGGCCGGAGTACACGACACGGGTACTTCAACTAGACATGACAATTTATACATAGGTTTATATCTTCCAGCTGTTACATAATTTTCGTGATTTTAGTCAAATGAGTTATTGTTTCCCTTGCTAATAATGTTTTTAGGTTAGTCAGGTTGACAAAAAGTCCATATTAACAATGTTGATAGGTTAATAAGGTTGATAAAAAAGCCATATTAAAGAAAATTGGATTCTATTTAGCCATGTCCTCGTATCTTACATTTTAGAAAGTAAAAGATATGATACTTGGATACGTACCCGTACTCGCAGGGGCGGACGCAGAAGATTTTTGTTAGGGGGGCACACTCGAACTTGCAAAGAAGTTGGGATAAATTTTACACTCGAAAATTTACGTAAAAAAAAAAAAAATCCTATCCCATAGAATTTTGCATCTGAAAATTTACATGGGATATGACTTTTTCGAATGTAAAATTTCGAAAATTTTTTATGTCATGTTCCATAAAATTTCCTAATAAATGATGAAAATTACATTGAAGTGTATCGCAAAAATAGTAAATTTTAATGAAATAATTGATTTTTTTTGAAAAAATGCGAATTAGACGTTTTTCTTTAAGACTTACGTTTAACATATTTTTAACTATTTTCGATATCTATTTGGACTATTCGATATACCCATAATGTAGTTATCGAAATAAGCTTTGAGATTACATAAGCAATTTGTAGATTTGATTAGCATACAATCGTCGGTAAATTTTTAAAATTAGCATGTTATCGAAATTCAATTTATTATGATTTTGCCCCTGTTTGGTGGAAATTAAAATCAAATTTGTAGTAAATTTTGATAAAAGTTAAAACATTTATGGATTTTATGAAATATATTATTAAAATTTATTGTAAACTTTGATTTAGATTAAAATTTAGATTTCAATCGATACCAAACACGAAAAAAAAAAAAAAAAACTCAAAAGTTAGGGGGCACGTGCCCCCCCAGGAGCCCCCCAGTGTCCGCCCTTGCGTACTCGAGTCCGAGCATCATAGACCGTAATATCAGGCCATGCTTCTCATAAATTGTTTCTACCATACTATTGTATTTTATTATTGTAATCTTCTGAATGTTGTGGTCAAAATTGCTAGGAGGAGGTTTGGGAAGTAGCTGCCGAGCTGATTGGGCTTGCTTTGGGAATACTTGCTCTGGTGTGTTACGTGAATTTTATATATTATCCCAGTATTATCTGGGTACAAATCTCAATACATCATCAATTATTCCTTTATAGCTTAATCAGAACCCAAATTTAGGATACACCTGGTATTACATCGTCATATCCTGTGTTGGGTTCAACATGGTTGAGCATTCGACTTCTACACCTTTGGTTCCGTTACAAGTCCCTCTCAGTTTTGCGGTTCAATACGGTAAAATATGAATTTTACTTTCTGGGAAGGGGGATGGTATTTACTGAAATTTTTTTCTCAAGAAAGTTTCATTTACACAGGAGCCCTCATAGTCGGGGTGATGATAAACTTGGGAAGGTTAAAATAGCTATTTGCGTTGCAGATTTGTTTCTTTTGTCCTCAGTTATTCTTTTTCTTACAGATAAATCTCAAGCGAGCTCGTATACTGGTGAACTCGCATATTTTGTATGCTAAAGTACCAGGTTAGCCAATGCTTATATGTCAATCTCTCCTGCTTTAGCAATACTTTTTCTGGAAGAATGAAAATACTTGATTATTTATCTATTTTTCTAAAATAGGAATTGACGATGGCAACCAGATGGAAAATATATTATTATGGGAAAAATTTCGTAGACCAAGAATCATTTTTGGGGTGTCCTTGGAAGAGATGTTCATTGGCAAGAGACGTGGCTCCACGGTATTGCTACATTGTGTTATGGATTACATTTTTTAAGTTTATGCTGGTCTGAAATCAAGTACTTTACACCATTCTGCAGTATATTATATTTCCTGCTAGGCATATTGAATAGAAAATCTGAAAGTAATTTTCAAGTCGGAATGGCGGACGGGCTTTGTTTGTTTTAAAACTTATTTCAACAGAGTGGTTTTTCTTCATTTCCATATGCATTAATGTATTTTCTTTATCATCTCAAAGTTATTGCATTTATCATGAACTTACTCTGATTATCAAATAATTTGGTTACATTTATGGTATGTTTGGTAAGGTGCATTTAATAGTACAAGATTGAATTAAGGAATAAAAATAAGTTCAAAATTATTAGTGTCCAAACATAGCCTTACCATACTAGTGCTCAAGAAACTAATGAATTGCGAATGCATTCATGAAAGGTCAAAGCCATAGCTTTTTTTGTTTAATTTGTTTAGGTGAGCATGCTTCTCAAATTATACGCGAAAGAGAAATATTTTCTTGTGGTGAATCAACTGCAAACAGAATTCGAGGTCTTTGTATCCTTCAAGGTATGCAATTGAAGTGTCTATGAATACTTGATGAAAGTGAATATACTGTATGTAAACTCGATTTCCTGCTGCAGGAGGGAGCTACAAGTCTATCAGTTTTGCGAAGCGTATGGCAAACTTACTGGCTTGACCAGAACTGGAGAAGGTCAGGTGACCTGTTTGAGCAACTCGGGCAAAGCTTGATTGAATTGAAGGATGGGTTTGACAACTTCTTGCAACAACTGGAAGAGGCCGGATGGGACACAAACCAAATAAATCTTAAGGTGCCTAAGGAAATTTCAATCAGTGAACATCTAACGGTTTAAATGGTGACTTATAATGCAGAGACTATTTTCTTATGCACATGGTCGAATGTACTTTCTGTCATTCAAATTTGAGTTGTCATTGCTCCGAGGTGATTAGAGGCGGCATCTCCTTATTGAATCGATCTCGGGATGAGCTGGATACAATTTGCTGTCTATCTCCACCTTTCTTTCAAGCTTCATCGAGCTGCAAATGAATTGTAATCTTAAACTGCATTTGCATAAAATATATTAGGTGTAACTTACTAGCAATTTTATGGTCAGCTGGAGCTACAAATCTCTCAATTTTATGTAATTGACTTACAGAGTGTTAAGCATGCATGAAATGAACTGACTTCATTGCGCTCTGTCCGTCTTTTCATTTTATTTTTCTTTTTGGAAACTGAAATCAATTGCTACCCGTCGTGTGCATGTATCTATACTAGTTGGGTAAATTCCTACACATAATGGTCTCGTCTAATACATTTTTAGATATGCCAAGTGTACAAGTATCAGCGCCTTGAATGATAAGATTAGATGGGAGATAATTTTCACACATTTGTATAAAAGAAGAGAATGAATGAACTTTGGAGAAGATATTTCTGATATGAGAAGAAATGAAAATTGCCATTAAAAATTCAGTTGCACTGGAAATTAATCAAATGACAATTGTTTAACACAAAACATTTATTACACTGATGTTTAGGGAAAATTTGGAACTAAAAATACTTAGGGCTCGTTTGATTGCAAGGGTAGAAAATGAACTCCAGAGAAAATAATTGTCTAAAACTTGTTTTTCAGAGAATTGTTAATTAAATGTGTTTGATTAGTATAATTTTCCACCCGAAAAATTTTGAAATTTTGGATCTTTTTGTTTACGTTTGGCTTTATTTTACATGAAAATTGTTCATTAAAGTGAATTTTTTTTACAATTAGTTATGAAATTTGTTACCATTAAAAAAAAAAAAAAAAAAAAAAAAAAAAAAAAAAAAAAGTTTGCTTGAAAACTATTTTTTTCATCAAATTTTAGTGTTCGTTTGACTTCGTTTTACATGAAAATTGTTCATTAAAGTGATTTTTTTTTTTTACAATTGGTTATGAAATTTATTTTCATTGCAAAATAAAAAAAAAAAAAAAATTGGCTACATCTTGGCAATCGGTAGTGCTTTTGTGAACTCGAAGAATTTTTTTGTACAAAAAATCCTACTAGTCGGTAGGGAATTGACGTAGTCAATTTGGATTTGATGTTGTTGCAAAACGTGTAGAATAAGTTGTCGTTTACTTTTTTGGCTTCCTTCAGGAACAAAGTAGGGATGTAAAGTCAACAATTGTAAGTATATGTAGAATAAATGATGGCTTGCCCAAGAAGAAATCGGATATTCAACAGGGTAAAACTGGAAAAAAAGGAAGAGGTCGCAGTGGTCGAGGGGGCAGTGCCCCTCGTGGGGGCTCTGGGGCAACACCCCGAAATACTTCGCACAATGCGGAGTCTTCAAATATTATTTTTACAATTATTTTTCTTTTTTTTTACGTGCTAACAATAATCTACAACAAAATCATTTTTATCTTGTATCCAATTGTAGAATGATATGTTGACAATCTTAAAGCCAAAATATGATATGTTGCCTCTCTGTTACTACTATTCATGCTCGTGAAATGTACCCGTTACTGTTCACAGACAAATTCACAATTTTTCATTAAGATAACTTGATCATGAAGACAAGTATTCAAACGGAACAAATCCCACATAAATTCTTGGGGGAAGAGAATTAAGAATTGAGAAAACAATTACCTTGTCTTTAGTATTGGATTGAGCCCATGAACAATAAAATCGAGACGGGTCTCAGGAAATACAGTTGGAAAGATAGTTGGAAACCGAGTTCCTGATAGCATTCGTTACTTCAACTCTGCGGTCTCCATCACTTATTTCACATCAAATCATTTTCTTCACTTTCTTATTCTTCTCTCTCCTCGCCATTGTCAGCTGTATGTTCTTCCTCTTCTTCTCCTTCGTCCTTGATATCATCCACTATAAACTCATATTTCTCATGTTCATCCTACCCTTCTTCTGCCCAGAAACACTACATCACAAATAAAAATCTCTATCGAAAACTTCAAATTATTATTAACAATACCAAACCATTTCAGATAGTTCGAACTAAAAAAAAGGACAAATATCAAACACAAAAAATGATATCACCATTACAATTACAATATTAACATTACCCAGTGGAGATCGTTTGAGAGAGAGAGAGAGTGAGAAGTCAGAAGATTTGAGAGGAAAAATGAATTAAAATATATACCAAGAATTGGTTTGCTTCTCCAATACGTATATGGAGAAGATATTTACAAAATATCAACTACAGTTGACGGTTGAACCAATCAGTCAACAAACTCCCTCTTTAAAACTGACGGGAAAGATTAGAAATATCATCAATAGTCAATAATTGTGGTTTGTGAGAAACAAATTTTTTTTTTGGCCGCACATGGAACAGTAAACTGAGAATGAAAAACCCACATGACTCAACTCGCTCCATGAGCTCATCCCTTGGTGGACGAACTGCTTGGTTCACTTAACATCCACAAGAAAATGTAGTTTACAAGATTACAAATATAAAAATTATGAAAATCTTGCTGTTGGTTCCCAATTTATCATTGTAATTTGGTTCCTAATTTTCAAAACGTAGCAAAATGGTCCTCAACATTTCGAAACAGAACACGAAGCTGAAATAAGGAAAAAAATAAAAAAAGAAGAAAAATAAAGGGAACAGAAAGGAAGAAAAACCCCGCCCCAAAACCAACTGCCTTTGCCGGTCCCTCAACACCAACCCCAAAGCTGCGGCGGCGCAACCACCACTGCCTTCTTCGACGCCCCCACCTCATAGAGGAGTGTGCAGCGTACTTGTTTGTAATAACTGTCGTGGCACTTTTTTGCTTAAATTATTTCCCTTATCTGATCTGAATTAGGCACCACGGATATGTCAACTCCAAATTTTCTCTTTGGAATCGCAAAGAAGTGTTTCACCGTAGGGCTGATAAGCCTCACAATATCTGATCGTTATGTCAGCCTTATCGCCATTCGCGGCTCCTCAATGTCTCCCACCTTCAACCCCCATGACAAAATATCTGCTGCATTTACTATGGGTAATTTCATATTTTACTGATTGTTTTTACCTTGTGGTAAAGATTTTTTTACTAGATTTTTAATGGTGGTTTCAGATGACTATGCATTGGTTGAGAAATTTTGCCTAGAGAAATACAAGTTTTTGCCTGGTGATGTGGTGGTTTTCCGGTAATTATATCTCTGGCTACTACTACTCGTTGATTGCTTTTGGCTTTATCAAACACATTGTCTTTTTTACTTGCAATTGCTTGATTAACTTGTTTTTCAAACATTTATTTTGGGTTTTTGAAGAGCATTTGAATGTGGTTCAATTTGCATCTTATTGTTGTGGGATCTTCGTTTCTTTTTTGTATAGTTGTTTTTTTATTTCCTATAATTTTAAGCTCGGCCGATATTTACTGCTTTGGTTGTGATTTTTGGACATTTACACTACCTAAATAACTTTTCTTTGAATATCCATTGGAGATGCTGAAGTTCAAATGATGATATCTGACCGTGCAAAATACTTCTTTTAAAAACATTGTATGCTGGATCACTAAGCACATATCCAAATGCTTTAATATTTCAAAACAAATGACAACTGGCCTTTAGTTTGTCATTGATCTTGATCGAGCTGAATTCCCCTATCTGTTATTCTTCCCTCTGTACATAAGCAGGAACGCGATCTCCCCACTTGACTGGTTTTTGCCTGATTCTTGACTGTATTCCTTTCAGTAACCTTATGAACTTCTCTGCTTCAGAAGGAAAAAAAAAAAAAAGAATATACCGTTTGATAAATTGTATGCTAATATCTTACACTAAATTCGGTAGAGAACAGCTTAGGATCATGAAGAGAATTTGCTGGTAGCAATGAACATTGAGGTGTATATATGCCTTGTATGCAAATATGTTGCCAGGCGAGATGTTGACTAACACATTTCTCAAGGAAAGCAGTTCATAAATCTGAGTTCTAGATCAGGTAGCTTGATAAAAGGAGTGAAGTGCGGAAACATGAGCAGATCTTATGTATTTTTTGCATTGATGGCATTGTAAATTTCACTTTCAACCATCATCTGAGATGGGATGCTTGAGGTCTGAACTAATACAACAATTGTTCATATACAAATCCTAAACATAAGCACATGAAATTTCCTGATAGCTGTGTGCATCTTTCATCCCATCTAGAAGGTCTTTTAAAGAAGTTCATTTGACGAAGTTGGGGATTGTAAAAGATTGATGCAGCTGAATATCCTAATGAGAATAATTAATATTCTATGTGCTGACTTGTATAATTTATAAATTTGCTTTTGCAAATTTAACTTGGTAACATTGATCTCATGGAATATGTTTGAGCACTATACTTTATGGTATTTTATTCTGTGTTCAAGAGGCATAGGTTAGGACTTGTAAAAATGTCAGCCTTCACTATTTTCTATCCAATCATCATAAACTTTGAAAAATTGAACTACTACATGAAGTATAGCTAGTTCTTAAAATCATGAAACTAATCCTTCACGATTCTTACGTGAAGAGATGCATTCTTGCAAGTTAAAATCTAGTGACATTTATCTCTGAACGTTTTCTTTCTATAAATTATTCACTGATGCCCGTTTTCTTTTTGAAATTTGGGAGTCATTGTACTTGAAACTACTTTTTAATTTCTTCAACCATGGGTTTAATTAAAAAACTTCTAAATTGCAACCATAATTAAAGTGACTCCTAAATCATTTGATTGTTATCCTGAATCTTCACAGATGAAGAAATTGCATCTCTTTAATCTTTCTACAGACTCTCAATTCGAGAATCGATTTTTCTAGCACAATAAAATCACCAATCCTGCACGCCATCCCCCCTTAAATACTAGCCATTTTAGGTTCTACTTTACTGGAAGATGCAAGAATTGGAAGCCAATCATTGATCCCCAAATGTGGGGTGAATGGAATTGGCTGTGACCTCTGATCATTTTGTTATTTTCCATTTGGTTTTATTGTGTTATATCTCTATAATTCGGATTAGGCTACAGAACTGTACATGATATTCTCACCTCGTACATTTATATTTCACTGAAAACTGACCCTTTTACGTTGGGTTTGATTGTCAGAGGTGGGAATTTGATGGGAATATGGTAGCCATGAGAATTGAAGTTTAGGCAGTTGGTGTGTGTCAATTATATTTAGTACATTGAGAGCTGGAAATAGCCATAATTGCGGGGAACTGTCCTTTTGGAGATGGGGCTGCTACAATAGCTCTTGGCCACTTGAAGGTGGTACTCTGACCTGCTCAATTTTTTTTTTGTTGGGGGGGTGGGGGGGAGGGGGGAGAGAGAGAGGTTAATATTATATTTGAAAATAATTTGCCGTGTCAGTATTTGAATGCCCCTAGCTTTTGTTATCAATTTTATTAGAAGTCAAAGTATGAGCTTGTTTGGTAGGGATTTTTTGGAGGAAGAATTGATTTTAAATAGTGATATGATGGGAAATGTGTGGTTGAAAAAGAAGAAAAAATTATTGATACGATGGAAAATATTATTTTATTGAAAAATGTGTGGTTGAAAATGAGAATTGATTTACCGTAGAATTGGAGAATCAAGAACAAACATGCCCTATATCGCAAACATGATCAGTAAATTAAAACTGCATTTGGCAAAATTGTAAATCTTTTATAAAATGGTCAAACTTCATTTTCAACCACACATTTCAACGGAACTCACGAGTATTGTCCACTTATCTACCATTCATTTGTATTTATTTATAAATTCTTCGTAATATGAGGCTAATTCCAAAACATGCCATATCTGTTACTTTTGTGCCATGTTGGTACAAAATAGTAAACAATAATTCTAGTTCTAAAATTTAATTGCAATCATCCATTCATTGCAGTTCCCCAAGTAATCATAAACAGAAAAATGTAAAGAGAATCACTGCTTTGCCGGGTGACTGGGTCAATGTCTCTTCTTCATATGATGCTGTGATGATCCCTGAAGGGCATTGTTGGGTTGAGGGAGACAATCCAGCTTGTAGCATGGACTCAAGATCGTCTGGCCCGGTATGTTAGAAATTGCTCCCTATTTACATTTATCACCTCTGAAGTTAAAAATCTCTGTGGATTACGTGATGGTTTCACAAGTCATTTTGCTAGAAGCAACTTGTTTGTAATCTTGGTGGAAATTTGCGTGCCAGCATATAAATTGGGTAGTCTTTATCGAATTATGCTTTTAACCAACCAAATTCAAGGTTGGCTGTTTTCATTTTTTGTCAAGTAAAAGTTTAAAATAGAAATTTGTTTTATGTTATTGTACTTATTGTATCCTATTCTGAGCTCTTGTTAATTACGGTGCAAGAATACATTTTGCAGCCAGCTGAAATTCGTAGGACTGCTATAATACATCATTATGTGTCTTGTACTAACTTAGAAATTGATGATTGTAATGAAAAAAACATTAATAAAATTTAGTTAATACAGATGTTGAATGATCATGATAGATTTAATCCCTTCAGTTGCTGGTATATATCACTTTAGGATTTGCCTCCATTCACTATTTGAAAATGAATCAGGTCACCTACATCAGTTGACTTTGCTAAACCTATCCTATTGTTAAAACCAATATGCTTTTGAGAACTTCAATTCAGTTAGCAGAAGTGCTAAACCTATCATATTGCTGCAAATAGTAGAATTGAGTATTGAATGTTTTCCACGTATGCTAATATTGTTACTTGCCTTTCTTGACTTGAATATAGTTTTATTTTTGCCAGATTCCTCTCGGTTTAGTTTGTGGACGGGTTACCCATGTTGTCTGGCCACCAAACAGAGTAGGTAAAGTTGACAGAAAAGTTTCCGCAGAAAGATTGTCCTTCTGATCATGTCATGACTTGCGAGTTCATCTTTCAGAATAACATAGATAGATCATCTCACAGCTGACATTTGTACCAAGGCAATATTAAAATGGGATTTGAGCAACTCCAACTTCCTTTCAAGATTTCATCGTTTGAATTTACGATTGTATTCTTTTGTGCATTTGTCATAAGTTATGAGTTATTTAGCATCGGAGAGTTGTTCTGTGGTCATAAATTCAATTGGTTGAATCGGGATGATCAATTTTTTGTTCATTGAATCGTTTTTTTTCTCACTTAATTTTAATTTACTCGGGCTCTCAATTGTGGATCTCATTTTTTACATAGGAGGAATGATTTGGCAAGGCATCATCTCATTTCCCATGCTCGACTGAAAAATTATTCTAGTTTTTTGTGACAGAAAATCAACAGGTTGAATTTATTTAGTTAGATACACAAAAAGAGTGATGCTACATGTACATAATACAGTGTCCGTAACAGTGTTGATCCTCACTTCGGATATATTATATTTTATTCGAAATAGTCCTCCTCCATGTGAGGGAGTAGATACCATTATGAGTGTCGCATTATATACAAGTAACATATTCCACACAAAAACGCGTCACGCAAATGGCGAAGTATGCAACCACTGACCAAAATGACAAATTACCCACTGGACGTCATTTTAGTGGGTCCCAATCAGTGGGCATTTCAGTTTCACTGTTTTTTTTTTCTTTTTTATTTTCGTACTTTCCTTGTAACCCATTTATCGGACAAGTTAATAACGCTCTCCAATCTAAAGACAAGTACACTGTACGGACAGTAAAATACTCCTCATGCCTTGTAAATGTTGTTACCACTGAAGCAAATGAATAAGATTTGAGTAATAAAAATGGCGATTTAGATTGCAAATTATTTAATCAGTTTGATTTCTAATGTCTTAGCAAGGAAATCCCTGAATAATAAGTCATAGAGCACATTAATTCGATTAAAATCAGATTTTTAGTAGATTTTGATAAAAATTGATAAAATGTGTGGTTGAAAAGTTTTGGATCCCATAAAATGTGTGGTTATAATTAATTGTTGAATTTGACTTGAAATTTTAATTGGATTTTTACTCCGAAACAAATTGGGGCTAAATTATGTACTTTTTTTTTTTAATGGATCATACTTGAAAAATACTAAGCCCTTGGGCTCAATTTTTCCAAATTATAAGTAGGGGAATTGTAAATTTTTTCAGAATGTATGGTTAAAAGGGAGGAAAGATTTTTGAGTAATGTTATTCATTTCAAGTGTGTTTAGAAACACAGTTATGTGGCTCTAAATGATAGGTTAAATGAAAGGTGAAATTAAATGACTTATTTAATTACACCTATCATTTAATGCCACATTAACGTCAGACTGTGTTTGTAACTCTAGTGGGGATGAATAACATTACTCAAGATTTTTAGGCTTAAGTGTAATATTATTTTATTGGAGAATGTGCGGTTGATAAAAAGAAAAAGAAATTTTAATTTAATGGGGCTAAATGAGTTTGGTATTTTTCCTTTGAACAAACATTAGGTGGACACCTCTGTCCAAACACGGGACATGTCATTCAACGGGATTAAATCGAAATTAAAGATGTTTCTTCTGAAAATTGTCTCTATTCACAGCGTCGTTACAAGTGACGAGGTGTAGGGTGTGGTAGGGGATGGGGTGGTGGTTCCTATCTCTACTAGTATAAATATTGGTTGCAAAATGCGTTTCACTTGGTGTGATCATTTTTTATTCTTTCTTCTCACTTTTTTCAGGCCCCTTTTCCCTCACTGCTGCTGAGGTTAGATCTTATGCTATTTTTTTTTTCGTCTGGGGTCCCACAATTTCTGCTTATATTATACATATGTATATGTATTTATATATTACACACACACACACACACACACACACACATGCATTTGCATTGCATTGTAATGTTTGTTGATTGAGTTTTATTTTTTAGGAATTTAACTTTTTCTGTCGGTTGTGTGATTTTAGGAAGAGTTCATTATCAATATTAGTTCAATGGGAAGGCTATTTTTGATCAATCTTGAAGGGAGAATGTATACTTGCAAGCACTGCCAAACCCATCTTGCTGTTTATTCTGATCTCATCTCCAAGGTTTTTTCTCCTTAATTTCTCTTTTTGTGTGTTTATACTTTGTGATTTACACATACATATGTTTGGGTATTTCGAATTTGGGGTAAATTCTGATTGTCCACGTTCTTGTTAGTGAAAATTAATATGGGAATTAGAAAGATAATGGCGTGGAATAAACTGGAAATTTCATATTCTTATGGCATGTTTGGTTTGAAGAATCGATCAGTAAGGAACAAAATAAGCTAAATTCTCGCTTATTGTGCTGTCGAGTGCTATGTACCAAAGGTGTACTACCTAATGTGTATTACAAGAAAGGTAAACATAGAGGGGATTTCTTTTGCCTGCCATTTAATGAGTTGATCTAGTGCTTGTTTGGTATTAATTTTAAGTGATTATAAGATGTGGGTCTTGGGGAATGCGTGGATATAAGTGGGTAATAAGATGTGGACGAAATGTGAGGATAAAAATATGTTCACCAGCTTAAATTATAAATTGTGCTTTGCATAAATTGAAGTTGATAGGTGAGTTGAAGTATTTGTTCCACGTCTAGAAGAATTTGGAGAGGCTCTTCAGCTCTGCAATCTTTTACACAGAGAATTCAATTAGTTATGTTTGGTGACATAGACTTTGGGTCTCGGAAATCAAACAATAAAGATTTGACTTGAGTTTCAGATTTGTTATTGTTGGAGTCATTATTTGAGGGCATATTTTTGAAATAGGGTTAAATGTTAATCTCTTTTGATCTGAAGGAGATTGTTACACTTAAGTTTGAAATTTTATGATTGGGCTAGAGTGACCTGTGGTCATGTGCAACGTGTGCGTCTAAATATAGAAATATTTTTTTCTTCCTTTACAAATGTCTTTACGTTGATATGGAAAAAGACTATTCTATTTGCAAATTGGAATTTGGTTGAATTGTCGTTTGCTTCATGGAAACAACTTTCTTGCGATGAATAGTTGACACATTTGGAACACAAACCGTTAAAGAACTTTAGTAGTAATGGGAAGGGTAACGGTTATGTTATATCTTTACATAATACGTAAGTATTAGGTACACGTAAGACGTAAATATTCCTTTTGCAGGCTTCTAAAACTAGTTTCTCATGCCCATGTTTGTGAATCTTGCATCACAGCACATGACACTTTTGAATATATGGGTAGTCTAGTAGGCACCTGGCACTCTTTTTTACAATATATGGAAAGTAATTAGCCATGTATGGAAGCAATTTTTTATAATTTGCTTGAAGCAGAGGATGGTTTACGGTTATCATCTTGTCTTTTTATGCTGCTTGTCATGGAGGTTATACTCGATGAGGAAATTAGCAACTCACAATTTCACAAAATAAGAAAGAACGAAGAATATGCAAGTCATAAATTAATATGAAATCACCTTTCATATAATATAAGAAGAACTATTATATATTGCACAATTCGACATGCAAATTTAAAAGCATTTGTTTGTTATGCCTATATTCTATACATATTATTCTATGGAGAAAGAAGGACGTGCATGACAGTGAGGTTTTGCATCTCTGTAGTGGTGCTGATATTTTGAATCTTTTTACCTTCGAGAAATAGAAATAAGTTGGAAGATTTTTCAAACCTTTCAAATTCTTTCTAACATGTTAATGGCATGATGTTGGCTTTATTTTGAGTAACTTATCTTGGCTAGATTACACATGCCTATATAGCTGCGTTTACCTGGCTGCGTGTTTAAATTGTATTAGATTTTTTCTTTAACAACCATAGAGTTTTTCTCTTATGTTCTAAATGCACGTCTGTCATTATATCAAGGTTTTATCTTATGGTGAACTATTATTGTCTTAGCCTCTTAGGGTATCTGCTAAAATGTTTCATGATTCTTCTTCATTTTTACTGACAATTGGATATTTTTTCTTTGGAAATGATCCTTTTGCCTTGTGAATATATTTTATATTTGTAGAGGGCACGACATTTTGGAGTTTGCTAGCTCTTACACTTGCATTAGTCGGAAACTCTAGCAGCTTATTTCGGCTGTCTTATCCAATTATTTCTTCTTTGTTTATTTTTGCCTATTGGTACCAAGGATTGATGTACATGCACGATTTCTAACCAAATCTTTTATCTGTGCTCCAGTCTTTCCACTGCAGGACTGGAAAGGCTTATCTCTTTGATAAGGTGTAAGTATTCTTTGATTACAATTTTTCATATTTCTTAAAATTAATTTGTGGAGTTCCTGCATAAATATGAATGCTTATACGTCAATATTGAATACTAATAGTATGTGGTTTTGTATGTTTGCTAGTTAACATGCTTATTGTTAACTTAATCACAAGCTTTTTCATTGTTGATTGAGAATTCTGTTGATCAGTGGAAGTCGCAGTCACTGTATCCTTGCTAAGTCACTTGTTTTGAAAATCAATTGTTTCTTTTGAAATAAGCAACTTTTTCTACTTGAATAAGGACAAAAAAAAAAAAAAAAAAAAAAACTTATCCAGATGTGTTTGCAAACAAAGAACTACTTACAATGAACTTTTACTTATTTTTATGCTACAATAAACCTGCTTTATGATGACAGCTCTGTTCCAATGCCGCTTGGCATTCACTTGTAATTACTAGTGTTGTGGTATAATTTCCTTGTTAACAGTGTGCCTAATATCTTGCTCTGCGATAACAGTGTGAATGTGACTACTGGGGAAAAAGAAGAGAGGATGATGATGACTGGATTGCACACTGTTGTTGACACATTCTGTGTGCGGTGCGGCTCACTTGTGGGATGGAGATACGTGAGATCTTGTTCGAAAAGTTGAAGGCTTATACTTTGTTTCTTATTCTTGTTATGTTGTGTTCTCATAGCTCATAGACTATTTATCGACAGGAAATTGCTCATGAGAAAAGCCAAAAGTACAAGGAAGGAAGATTTATCCTCGAGAGGTATAAAATTAAGGCATATTTGGTACGCAGTACTAGACACTACAATGAATAAAACTTTTAGCTTTTTTTTTCCCTTTGTGTCCATAAATCTCTTAATAAGTACCTAAAGATTCAAAATGAACTTCGTTGGAATTTCACTTGAACCAAATCTAGGATTCGAATTGATGTCCTTTCATTGATCCATCCTAAATGGCATTGAATTTTCTGGCGTTGAGTAGGTTTAAGGTGTTGGGACCGAATGGAAGTGCGTATTCAATGGGTCATGAAGACCAGATATCTGGAAGTGAAGTTGATGAAGTTTGATCCTTTTTTGTCATTTTAATGATCGATTAGCTCTTTTCAAATTGTACAACTTTGCCTTAGCCTTTTGTTATATTTCTCATTATCCTTGCAAGATGATTAGAGACTGCTCTGCAATATGATTTACATTGTTGATCATTTCTAGAATATAAATAAACTGTGTACTGAAAATTCAGGTCTTTTATCACTCTTTCCAACTGCTATATTTTGTTGGATTGTCAATTAAAACTATGTTAGTAGGTTATGACATATGGACTAGACTCAGTCACGATTGACAGATTTTATTTCATGTTTCTCTTTATTTGACGTACTAAGCTAGCAGGTATTTGTCGTTTTTAAATACTTTGTAAATCGGTCTTAATGGATTGGGCCTGAGACTCATTTAGTCCTAGATCTTGAAAGGTCTACATCTAGTAGTGTGGGCTTTCAACCTAGTCAAAGTTAAAATGGGCTTGCCTTACCTTACCTTGTGGCCATAATTTCCACAGCAAATAGTGATCATGTAGTTTGCTATATCTGAACCAAGAGAATTAATTGAAGGGTTGAAGTGTTAATTATAAAATTACACATTGCTTAACCAACATATAGGGATGGCAAAAAAGTTCGCCGGCTCGGACGGCTCAGGCTCAGCTCGAAAAAAGCTCAAGCCGGGCCAGGCTCTGGTTCGGTTACAACGAGCCGAGGCCGGCCGAGCATCATTTTTTTGGTCGGGCTTTGCTCGGCTCGGGCTCAAAAAAGCTTGAGCTGAGCCTGAACTTTTTTCTTTAATTTATAGTACGTATAAATCGCACAAATTTTAAATTTTTAAGTAAAAAATGTAGATTTGACATTAAAAAAAGGGAAAAATTTACGGATCAGACTTTATCTATCATGAAATAAAAAATCAGGCCCCAAGTTTTAAAATTGCAAAAATTAGGTTTTTCATAAATTAATTAATTATATTTCACAATTATTATATTAAATTAAATATTAAACTGTAATATAATATAATTAACCCATCCACCCCACCCCACCTCCTATTGCTCCGGTAATCGATGACCACTGTTCACCGATCACAGATTATTTTGAGGTCACAATTTTTTTATTGGTCACAGATCAAAAGTTTGGTATGTCACAATTTTTTTTATCGGTCACATATCAAAAATTTTGCAGGTCACAGATTACTTTGATGTCACAAATCTAAAAGTTTATAGGTCACATTATTTAATTGGTCACAGATCAAAAAAATTATATGTCACGGATCGTGTATTTTCAAATTTGTTGGTCACATATTCTTTTTTTAGTTACAAATGATCAATTTTAAGGTCATAGACACCAAAAAGAACCATCACAGCCATTAACCCCGCCACAATAATAACAAAAAACGACCACCACCACACATATCACTGTCACCATCACAGATCCACCACCACCGCCCAAAACATATCACCACAAAGCCACTACCTCCACGACATTTTCCATAACCAGACCCCATCTTTGCAAAGGCCACCAAATCCACCGCCCACCACAAATAGTGGGTCACATACATCGGCACCATCGACACCACCTCCACTCCGTCGCAGCCACCAGATCCACAGCCCACCCACCAAAAAGAACCACCACCGTCCCATCACCCTCGACAACACAGATCCCCACACCACAACCACCACCCAACAAAAAAACCCCAACCTGCCACCAGATCTCAACAATGGAGAGTGTAAAATACAGCGAGAGAGAGAGAGAGACGACTGCTACACCATCACAAAAGGCGGTGGTGGCATCTTGAGTCTTCGCAACAGTCACAGGACGGCGACAATGATGGCGTCTCGTGTGGGCTTAGGCGCGTCGAACCGCCATCACCAGTAAGGCACGCCGCTTTTCCACCACACGGACCGGCACATCCACCAAACAAACAACATATCTACGTGCGAACAAATTGAACCGGCACATCCACCAAACAAAACAACACATCAGGAAAACATGGCCGCAACTTGAACATATCGGATGCCAGCAGCGACGTCGCTGCGACGCTACTGTGAAGGGATGGGTGGGGGAGACGGGATGGAGGCGCGAGAGAGTGTTGAGACAAGAAGGGAAGAGAGGTTGGGAATTTGGGGATTGAAATTTGGTGGTGGGGCGGGGGGAGGTGGGGTATATAATGTAATTTAATTTTAAAATATTATTATTAATTAAAATTATAAAAACTTGATAAGTGAATAAAAAACTTAAAAACCTGAAGTTTTAAATTGTAAAAGAAAAGACCTGATTTGGTGTAATTCCCTTAAAAAAAACAAAACAAAAGAACCGAGCCGGCCCAAGCTCAGCTCGGCTCGGCCCGTTAAGGCTCGGACCGAAAGCTCGGGCTGAGCCTTATTTTTTTTGACGGCTCAGGCAAAAAAAAGCTCGAGCTGCCAAAAAAAGCTCGAGCTGAGCTCGAGCTTTTTTTTTTTCGACTCGGCTTATTGACATAGCTACCAACATATAAGCCATTAGTGACAGAAGTTATTAAGCTCAAACGAGCAGTATTTTTATCTAAAAGCTCAAATGAATTATCAAATTCTAAGATTGATGTTATGAGAGTATGATATCTTGTAGGGATGAGTTGAGGGTAATCGAACATCATTAGATATAGGATTTTGATAGTTGTACATGGTGTACATCCTCCTCACAATAGTAGGCCGGCCCACTTTTTTTTTTTTTTTTTTTTTTTCAATCAAACCATTTCGTTCAACTTTATTAACTTGACAAATGGACATACTAACGTGATAAATGATGATTCATTTTTAGATCAAATATATTTATTTCAGTAGCGTCAAATACATGTCATAAAAAATAATTAGTAAATTAATTTTTAATAATAATTAAATTGTTTATTAATAAAGCTTATTAGTTAAAAAATAATTAGTAAATTAATTTTTATTAATAATTAAATAGTTTATTAATAAAGCTTATTAGTATTAGAATTAGAAAGAATTAAGGGTTTAAGGTTTAGAGAGGTAAAACACTATGAATGTAAACGAGTCAGGTCGAACCGAAAAGTGTGGCTCGAGTGCAGCTCGAACAAAAATGGTTTCGAACTTTTTTGGGCTGAACCGAGCCAGCCAAAGCTCGGTCAGCTCGATTTATTTATTTATTTTGAAAATGGTTTTTCAGGCAGCTCTGCAAGTCGCCAGACAGCTGCTTGAGAATTGCTGTTTTTTATGCCAATATTTTCATTTCACTTTTTTGAAGAAAAAACAGTGCTCAGTTTGTGTTTCTCAAATTCCATTCGTTGCACACTTGGCTTGCCATTACTGGAAAATGTGTAATGGACGCATTACGGGCCATTTTGGCCTGCCACGCGGGCTGATTCGAACTTTTGACCGTTCGAGCTGACTTCCTGCTCGAGCCAACTAGCCGACATTCCTATGGAACTGCAAAAGTTTAAGGGGAATTTCATCAAGTGTCCACGGTCTTTTGTAAATGTGTCAATTACATCCAAACCCTATCATTTATTGCACCTATGCTTTCATACTTTTTAAAATTGTGGCACACGTGTCCTCATCTAACATAAAACTTTCATGTCAATGTCAAATGGCCACATGATATTCATGTATCAGGATGGCTTGAAGCAAGGAGCCAGGTTTAAGGAAAAAACTTGTACCTAAAGTTTTACCAAATATTTTACATAATATTTGGTAAAATTTTAGGTACATGTAGCATCTCTATAGATTTACAACAATGCTACACGTACATGATTTTAAAATCCCGCATTTGCCAGACAACTTAGGACATAGGTGGGTGAGGTGTGATTTTTGTCAATATATTGATCATGTGGGGCCACCAATATGTGAGATAAAATTTAAAATTCTGTATAAAACCTGTAAAAAAATTCTTGTACTTCAGGAATAATTCCTAGGTTTAATTACTATTTTCGAGTTTCTATGTGAAAGTTTAAATTACTGTTTGAAATGCTTTGAATATTTGGACAATTTAACCCTTTCAATCTGATATTTACATGAGGTCATGTGGTCATTGCCCTTGTTTGACACCCATTTTGAGGAGAATGGAAATTTTGAAATAATGATTGATATGAGAATGTGTGGTGGAAAAGTGACGAAAAATTCTTGATTTGTGTGTAATATTATTTTATTTGGAGAATTTGTGGTTGAAATGGAGAATAAGAAATTAACGGGTGTCAAACGGGGGCTTAATGTTCAAATATATGTTTTCAGTTAATTATGGTCATGGCTTCAGTTTTAAAAGGTCGAGGACGAGTGCAACAAATTATAGATTAGGGAAATGAGTGCAAATTTACAAAAGGTTAGGGACCCTGATGTTAACCTACCCAAAAGTTTAATTTATTGGAAATATAAATGGGCCCACACAAGTTTGAATGAAAAGGGCCACGTGGCCCACCAACCTGAGCCTAAACCATCAGGCATCAATTCAATTCGTGGCCCTCTGATGAAATATTTTTGTGGACCCCAAGAATCAAACAGCCCACGTAAAACCTGGGAACTGATTAATCCCTATTTGTTTCTCATTCTTAAAAAATAAAAAATAAATAAATAAAATAAAATAATTCTTCATACTTATTTTCAACTACACATTCATATAATAAAATATTTTATACATAAACTCAATTTTTTTTTCTTATTTTTAACCGCACATTCTTCAAAAATTCATTATTTAAAACACGATTCTCTCCCAAAAATGGACACCAAATAGGGGCTAAATAAAAGTGATTGTTTTTAAAAAGCTAATTTTCAATTATAGCCTTGAAGAAAATATTTTAGACCCCCACACTTTTGAGTTCCTACTTTTTGGTTCCCACAACACTACATGTTAGAATATAAGGATTAGGTCATTTGTATACTGATTTTTTTTTTTTTACACCATTGTGACATTTGCATTGTCGTCAAAAAATAATTGGATGATTTTTTTAAAAAACTATTTAATTGGATAATATCGTGTGATAAAGTGTAAACAACGACATACACTATGATATACACCATGTATAATTGAGAATGACGTGTCTTCCTTCTCTTCCCAACCTTGCCCTACCCAAGTAGAGAAGGCGATTCATTCTAAAGGTAGTTCTTGTAGATTTGTTGTTTTGGCCCCCAGTAATTTATAATATATTTTTCTTTTTTTAACCACCTATTTTTCAATAAAATAATATTACATATAAATAGAAAAAAAATTTCATTTCTTTTTAACCACATAATCTCTAAAAAATGCTATTTCAAAAATTATAACATCGAATAAAGGAAGCCAATTGAAAGACGAAAGCATAAACGTCAATGGGACAATTAAAAGATAAGGGTGTATTTGATGGATATTATTGAGAAAATAATGTATTTTTAAGTGGTGATATGATGAGAAATATATGGTTAAAAGTAAGGAAAAATTATTAATGTGATGAAAAATATTATTTTATTGAAAAATATGTGATTGAAAATGAGTTTTGAAAGAATGTACGTCAAACAGGGGCTAAATGTTCAAACTACCAATCTTCATGTGTTGGAATTTTGGCAAACATGATGATGAACATTTAAATATTTTATAAATTCAATAAAAATCAAATATTAATTCAACTATACGTTTATTATTATCATCATCATTATGTGTTTCGTAGATTTACTATTATTTCTTTTACTACTTCTCTTTATAACTCATTTATAAATTTATCGAACCGATACTTAAATTGACTTGAAAGAAAATTATTATCCTTTGTCAACTTTCAATTGCAAGATAAGTATTCAAAGTTCAACCTCCCTCTCTCTCTCTCTCGTATTTTTGAAAGGCAAAGCTACCAAATTCACTATGTTGGAATTTGAAAACAAGACATAAATATGGGTAAAAAATATTTCAATAAGCACAATACCTTTAAGGTTATTTTGTAATCTTCATTGAATTTTAAAATATTTTCAAAGTCGTTCCCCAATCCTATTTGTCCAATCCTATTTTCAAAGTCGTTCCCCAATCCAAATGAAAGGAGATAAAGTGAAAAATTATAACATTGAAATTACAATGATTATTCGCACATTTCAAAATTTACATGGCAACGTTGAATTGGACCGCACAATTGACATTTATTGGCATCATTGCAAGAAAAAAAAAAAAAAAAAAAAAGGTGAGTAATTTCCATAAATTGTTGGTTTAGTTTTGAAATGTTTCATTTTCGGTCAAAGACTCAAAGCAAAGATCCTGGTACTTACCAAACAAAATGAAATTAATCAGAAGCCAATGATTTTGGATACAAAATAAAACTGCAAAAGCCAAAAGTCACCCATCAAAAGCATTAAAAAACTAGCATTCTTGATCCTTGTTCATGCTTCCAAGGCCACTTTTATATTCAACAATTACAGCTCAAAATCAAATTTTGATTTCAAATCCTCAGAATGTTGCGATGTCTTCTCCACGCCACCCCACCTCCATAAACAAAAACAGAGTGAGATCCTTATCAAAGGAATCGAACAAAAGACTCCTTGGTTCATGAACTTCATATCTTGTTTCCCCCCATATTTCTCGGGTTCTTATCTGTCTGTCTATAGACATTATAGTTCTTGAAACATACTAAACAAAGATAAACTGCCGCTGTCAGCCTGTGAAAACCATTTTCTTGGATTCTCTTTTTCATAACAATGGCTGTAAGTATTTGATCTTTCTATGTATTTGCATACATAAACTCTCTCTGTATGTAATATATTCTGTGTGCGCGTGTGCTCGCTTTCAAGAAGGTGGGTACAAGTTCAAGTTATGGTTTTTGATGGTTTTAAGTATGTTCTTGTAAAATCAGCTGAAATTTTTGATTATCTATAAAGAACTTTTATCACGGGGTGGGGTAGGGTGGAGTGGAGGGGACACCTGCAAATATATTCTTGCTTTTGATTTAGATCCAGTGGGATCTGGTATATCTTTTGTCGTAAAGAAATGAGTTTCTTGATTAGGCCTTACTTTTTTTTCCATTTCGGGACTATTGGAATTGACATTTTGATTTGCAAATGCAGGCTTCAGTTCATTTTAGACCTCAAAATAGGGATCTTGGAATGGTAATGAGGGAAGTAGATGAAGATCTTGCTACTTTCTTAGGGATGAAAAATTGCGAAAAGGAGACGAATGATGTTCTTGTTCATGATTCTATTGAGTTCGATCACTCAACAGGTACTTTTTGTCTTATTTTCATGGTCTAGCATCTCAGTTTTGTCTCAAGCATGTTCGATATAATGGACTAGATATTACAATGAATGTGTGCCATATCACATTTATCGCTTAAATCGTCAAGTTCTTTTGTGTTATCATACTCAAATCTGATCCAGATTTCTGCATTTTGTTGTTATTATATTGCTTGAATTTGTATTGACGGAGTAGAGGTACTTGCAGGTGCCAAACCACAAATGAACAGCTTGTCGATGGCTGATGATAATTTCCTTAATTCGGAGATTGACAGAAGTGGAAATGATTGGTACAGTTGAAACACTACATTAACTTTCTGTTTGATGTTGCATTGCATATTGCAATCATTTATGGAATTTGTGTGTTTTGCCATTTGTTGGTAGAGGATTCAGTCCCTAAAAAGTACTTGATAATATGAAAAAGAATGTTCTCTGGACTCGGGTTTTTTACATGACATGTTTCGGAAGTTAGGATTCACAAAACTTATGTAATCACAAGGAATAGGTGAGTATAAGTTCCTCTAGAATAATACAAAAACTTTACCAAAAATCACGTTGGAGCTCATAATTTTAAGGACATGTAATCACGCCAATTTTTTAAGAGGTATGATTTCTGACTTAAAAAACAACAGCGTAAAGGTTGGATGTAGCCTAACCATTGTACAAGGAGCTGATCATCCATAACCTAACTATGTAAGAAAAACATCTATCAATTTCTGGGGAGCAATTTTTGCAGAAGCACTAATTCTTTGCAGCCCTAGTGATCTAGAATTTCATATGTAGTTGTCTATTGCAGTACTTTTCTACTTGCGTCCAGACTGTTAAAGACTATGAAACCGATTTACAGTATAAGGTTGTCGAACTTTAGTCATCCTATGAGAGACAGTTTTTTGATCAAGTTGTGTGACAAGTGACAACAATGCCAAATCATTTTCTCAGGCTTCTTACACCACCTGATATGTCATCACTCCCTTTGCTTGAGGTCGGAATGCATGATCTCGTGGTGAGTCGGACTGAACTTCCAGATTGTGGAAGTCCTGTAAAATCCAAGGCAAGTATATTGCCTTTTAATTTTAATTTTTCGTTACCTTGGAAATTGGTGTAATGTATTGTGACTCTGCAACACAAATTGACATTTTTCCTGCTTATTGTTCATCGGTAGGCTCAACACATTCTGCTTTATATTTTTATTTAGTATGTGTTGCAGCCAGGAAATTCTGCTGAAAAATCGGCTTCTACTTCTGTGAATAGAAGGCCTATATCTTTAGGTAACCGAAAATCAACTTCAAGACAGGCAACGCCAACTCGAAGGCAAACTTTGCCTGCAAAATTGAAGCCTTCACGTCCTTTAACTCCTACATCAAGAGCCACATTGCCTTCTACAAAAAACACGGCTCCTATGGTGAGATCCTCAACACCAACAAAAACTGCTCCTAAACGATCTTCTACCCCATCTGCTCGACCCACAATAATGGTCACTTCCAAGCCTGGGTCGAGATCTGCTACACCGACACGTAAAATGTCAACACCGTCAACCACAACTGGCATATCTGCTTCTGATCGATCTTCATCAGGGATAAAAGCAGACCCCTCGAAGAATCCAGTGCCATCACGGGGAATTTCTCCAACGGTGAAAACTAGGCCGTTAAAATCCGCAGAGATGCTTGGTGCGTCAAATGATACTCCTCAAAATATTAGACCATTGACGAATAAAAGACCTTCTTCTGCCTCAAGGGGACGACCAAGCGAACAGGCCAATCAGTCCTCTTTACTTCACTCAAGTTCCAATGGAAAACCAAGACGAAAATCGTGCTCTCCAACCAGAGTACGTGCTCCAAATGGTACTGCTTATAAAAATGGTAGCTCTATAATATCTAAAATTCAAGGATATAGCAATGATGGAGATGATGTGAACCCTGTATTGATTGGTACAAAGATGGTCGAAAGAGTTGTAAACATGAGGAAACTAGCCCCACCCAGACAAGACGAGCACGTGTCTCATGATAATCCCAGAAAATTGTCCCAGGAGAATTCAGGCTTTGGAAGATCACTCTCCAAGAAGTCGTTGGACATGGCTATAAGGCATATGGTTCGTATCTCTTACATTTCACCATGTTAACATTATTCACAATATATCGTTGTTTAGAAAGTAAGTTACAAGTTCTACACCTACTAGGTGCATATGATGCGGGAAATGACGTGATTTGGCAAGCACGGGGTTAGGTTTAATAGTTGAGGTTTGTTTTGGTACAATGGACTAGATAGTTTTTGACAATGTTTATGAAGAAAAAGAAGTAAATGTTGTCCATTATTTTGTTTAGTCCTATCTATTATTTCCTAGTATCGAATCTTTTGTAATGTCAAAAATCACTAATAAGTTGTTTTGGACAGGATATTACACGAAGCGTTCACAACGGTTTACGCCCAGTTGCAACTGGCATTTCAGCTTCGTCTAACTATGGTGTTCGATCCAGCTCTGCTAGCAGCAGTACAGTCGGGGTGTCAAAATTTCCCCTTGCCACAAACAGCGATAGTTCAGCTTAGCTTCAACAGTAATGCCTACTTTCTTGATGGGAATGAACTCAAACACAACGAAGTTGCTAACAACAGTACACTCGAGGTGTCAGAATCTCCCCTTGCCACAAAGAGTGATAGTTCCGAGCTTAGGATCAACAATAATGCCTACTTTCTTGTTGGGGATGAACTCGAACACAACGAAGTTGGCATCTAGTAACTGCTTAAACACGAAATATTGCTAGAGACTCGACTGTCCTGTAATCTTGATCAGATGATGGTGGGATGTGCAATACATTTCGCGAGGAAAACAACCAAGTTATCGTAGTATTGCATTCGGATAGTGCCTTTTTTTTTTTTTTTTTTTATCAATGACCCTTTGCAATATATCGTTGTATACCCATGTTTTAAGATAGGATTTGTGTGTACTTAAAATTAACAAACTGAAAAGATTCCTCTGGTTATATTACACAACTAGTTTCAGCTATCAATTATGTCCCTTGATTCTTTTGTAAAATCCATTTTCTTTGTTGCGTTTGTAAAATGGAGAAGATGCTGCTTTTATTTTCTTCTTTTAATTTATTTATTTCACTATCACCAACTACTTCAAAAAAATAAAAAAAATAATAACTACCTAAGTCTGTCGTGTGTCTTCGTTTCTTCTCTTCTTCTTATTCTCAAACCCTAATCACTAGAATTGGGGCAAAGGAAGTTCTAAAGTTCTTGTTCAATTTAATTTATGCCATGTTCTACCGTTTGATACCAGAGCTAGAAAGCGGGATATTAGTTCGAAAGTTAATGATAAATTTGTCTTTTGCCAAACTCGAACATAAAAGTTTTGGTAAGGATGATTATATTGTCACCACGATTTCCTTTTTCTACCATACTTCAAAGTACTTTTTGTGAGGGTTAGTTGCATTAAAGGTGCCAATATTTTCTCAACGTCACACTTGCACGCTCATAATTTTTTGGCAGCATCCACTAGAATAGATTGTTGATCCAGATCTCGTAGAAATTCCGGCGCTTCATCACGGTCGCACTCTTTTGTACACGAGTAGATTCTCAGTGAAGATCCAATATGAAACAAGTCGGGACAATGCTTTCAAAAGATGATGTCCTAAATGATAGCTTTAATGGAGTTGGGAGTTCACAGGCCGCAGACTTCGCAAAGATCAGATGGTAGTTTTGTTGGAAATGGTGTCAAATGGGTCAACTTAGACTACAATTTTAAGTGGGACCCAATGTTCGAATTGTCGAAATAAATACTACGTTCCGAGTAGATGAGTGTAGAATATTTAATTGTAAAAAACCATTTCAATATAAATGAGAAATTATGGTTGAAAGTTGGACAATAAATAAGAAGAATAAATGAGAAATAATTGGAAAACTGTTTCAATCCTATATAGGTTTACAAACACAACCTTGAACCACTTAATAAACATCAAGTTTGGAAATGAGTTTGGGCCCTAAGGGGTACCAATAGTCTTTGAAAGGGGGAGTCTTAGACAATGTCTAGACTAACCGAAGGCCACGCGTGCGCCGTCGCCGTCCGGCCTGCAGGCACGGCACGAGCTCTTGGGCTTGGGCCGGGTCAATATTAATTTTTTGGATAAAATTTATTCAAATTTTTATCTAAATTCAATTAATTAATTCCCTCCCTTTCACGTTTTTTCTTGAGTGGATGTCTTAACTGCTCAACCGTGAGTTAAGTGGGCGTGAGTGGCGAAACTGCTCAAAGTGGAGAGTTGTACGAGGCTCAACCGTCAAACTCCCTCCTCTATTTAAAAGGTTCTTAGGCTTTCATTTTCGAAACACCAACAAACACTCGAATTCATACTGCATACATAGTCTTCATCGCACCTTTCTTTTCTGCATTTGTTTGAGAGAATACTCCATTTCTGGTTCGCTGTCTTGTAGTCGAAGTACTGCTTTTGCAAGTGTTTGATCGTTGTATCTTGGGAGACGATTTACCACATACCATACCGTAAGCACCGTGTGACGGGGTAAAAACGTCTTAAGGATAGAGAGCCTAGTTCTCGCCTCGATCATCCTCATACCGAATTCTACAATTGTTTTAAGCTTTCTGTTTTATTCGTTTAATGCTTTCTATTCTGTTTTTACTCGTTTAATGCTTTCTGTTTTTATTCGTTTAAATTAATACATCATGTTCTTACTGTTAAGCAAGTCGATTCTGGAAATATTATCTACTACAACAAATTTTTAAAATCCAACAAGTTTGCATATATTGTCATCTTCTCAACTAAGCAAAGGGAAATAATAAGCTAATCCTTTATTGGCATCTACACAGTTAGATAGTTATCAAAGTATCACAGAGATGATTCCTAGATGATGCACCCTATGTAATATCTAATTTTTTACATCATTGTTAACAAGTTTTATATTTTTCTTAATTTTTATAGTTGTTATATTAATATCTTGATGATACACTCAATTAGTAATACTTAGGAGGGAACTAGCCAAAAGACGGGTTTTGCTGCGACGAGGATGCCTTTTATAATTAGCCAACGTCAAGACCTGCAACAGTGTCCTATCGAGAGCATCCAACTTGTTTGTTGACACGTAATATTGAACAACTGTTTTTGAACATGTTTGAATAATATTTTGTCCGAATGAAAAATTTTTGGTGCAAATTGACTTAAGATAACTTCTTCAAAAAAATGAGCTCTAAATGAAAGTTTGATTTGCAATATTAACATAATAATCCACAAAAATTTAGGTATAATGTTGTTTGGTCTATCGTACTACGTTCTTTTTCCCCAGTGACGGAGCAGAAGGGAACAATGAAATAAAATTACCAAAAAAAAGACCAAACTAAGACTTGAGAGAGAGAGAGAGAGAGAGAGAGTATATATATGCATTAAGCAAAAAAGAATGGTTCATGTACAAGAGAGAAAACATCTCAGACAACAAATCCAACAAACAGAACAGACTATTGTCTTTAATTACACACCAAATGACTAGAGATATGTTATAAGAACTCCGTGAAATTAGCAAGACATGTTCCAAGAATACGCTCAAATTTGATGTCTGTCTACCCAAATTCACCTCCATCAACTTTCATTTTGCAACACCCGATACACCTTCGGGCTTGGACACAGTCGGAGATTTAGCAGACTGGGTGTCCAGGTTTGAGTTCGGGTGGTGGCAGCATCATGTGAGGAGGGGTTTTGTGTTTGAGTTTTACGAGTACTTGACGCATCCTGGAAAGATCCGTTGGCTTGCCAGGCTTGGGGGCCTTGAATCGCAACAATGGAAGGTTGCTTTTCTTTACCCTTTTTTTTTTTACCTTTCTTCTCAATGGCAGGGAACTTCATTCGGTACAAGTTCATCAATTGATTTCCAGTAGGTTTTGTTGGCCTCTGCATGGAATTCTTCTCTGCTTTCCAAAGCCAACTGCGGAAGACCGAGTCGAATTGCAAATTTTTCAATAAACATGCACATTGCTGCTATAAGTCTCTCTGCATCCATTTGAATTTATAGACTCAGTGGTTCAACGTATCATAAAAACAAATAAACACCCGAATCTAACTCTGATCGCCCGTTAATTATTTTATAAAAATTCTTCATGTGTCAAGCCATTGATAAAAAACGAATTAGGCATGCACTTGAAAGGTGTGTCCAAGATTGTTTAATCCCTTTTATTATGAAAATACATTTTTCTCTCTCTTTTTTTCAATCACATATTCTTCAATACGCAACAACGGTTCTTAACTTTTTTTTTTTTTATAGAATTTACTGTAACCTTCACTTTGTGCCACCCACAGTCCTAAACCTTTAAAAAATGTGCATTTGTGGTCCAAATGGACGAAACAATTGTTGACTAGAAAAGTCAAAATTTAATTAATATTGACCAAATTTAAAAGGGGCAAAATGGTATATTTACATTTTCCAAATATTGACAATTAGAACAATTAAACTAAAATATAAATAAATAAAATAAATATGCCCTACCCAAACCCACCCCCACCCATACCCATTTTTATCATCATCTTCTTCTCCTTGATTGCAGGGGCGGACCCAACACCCGGCGAGCTCGGGCGGCCGCCCGTGCTGGATCCACCGGAATAGTTTTTTTCTTTTTTTTGACAATGAATAAATGCTTTACATTATATAACTAGTAAGTTGTTTTGACTACACTTGTTTCTTGTAGCTCAGCTGGCAAGGAGCCGTTATTCTCCATGTGAGGTGCTGTGTTCGAATCACTTTGGCAACAATTTTTTTGTGAAATATGTTTAATTCTACCAATTTTTGTCCAAAATCAATTGTAATAAGGGATGGGGATTCGAACCCGCAACCTCTCCCTAAAATGGTGAACACTTGACCAATGTGTCACTCATTAAATTTGATATCAAATTTGCCAAAATAATATATGTTATATATTAACGGTTTTAATGCAATTATAAAAAATTTGAATCATGCTCTTCTTTTGAATTATACAAAATTAGGGCACAATATCATTTGGTAAATATTGTTCATTTTTATAACAAAATTATATATGTTCTGTTTGAACAAAATAATTGTTATATTTAAATTATATACATCATTTGATTCCATTTTTTCTTTAAAAAAAATACATTTTTCTCTCTTTTTTTAACCACATGTATTTCAATAAAATAATATTATATGTAAATTCAAAAAACGTTTTTTATTTTTAGCTACATATTCTCCATCAAATCATTATTCCAAAATATATTTTTTGCAAACAAAAACAAAAAAATGGATATCAAATGGGGCTCTTAATATTTTCTTGGGACGACGGTCGACGGTAAACGGTTGCCCGTGCTGACTCGAAACTCTGGGTCCCGCCACTGCTTGATTGGAACGACCACCTACAGTTGCCCACCCCATATTCATCTTCTTCTCCAAACTAATGTACCTCCAATGGCTAATAGACGTGGCAAAAGATGCTAAATCTTAGATAGGGAACATGGGTATTGTGCAGATGAAAGACGAAATCAAGCAATTGAAGGATGAAATCAGCGATCACTACAGTCAAACATGATCTCCAAATTAGGCAATTTCCCAGGTGTGGCTTGAAGGTAGGGAAATTGAGGTAGATTTAGATTTGGATTTGGGAGGTGGCCGAAAGGCACAAAAATGACGGTGGCTTTGGGTGGTGTTTTTGGCAGGGGAATGGTGGTAATTTTGAGCAGTGGTTGAAGGCAGGAGAATGGTGGTGAATTTGGGCGGTGGTTTTGGGCAGGGGAATGGTGGTGGATTTGGGCGGTGGGAGAATGCGGGGGGAATGATAGTGGTTTTGGACGGTGGTTGATTAGTTGCTGCATACAGGCTGTGGTGGTGCCGGCTGTTATGGGAAGAAAATGAAGGGGGAAATGAGTTCAACTGGCCAACGCTAACAAACATTTTGGTCAAATGGCCTTTTACTAAAATGAATAAAGGAAAAGTAATTTTAATTATTTAAAAGTCTTAAATATCTATTTTACCCTCACTTATATAACTAAATAAACCAAGAATTTTGGATTGAATCCGGCCCAGTCAAACCCGTTTGACCGAATCTAAAAATTTAAAGAAACTTTTGAAGGATTGAACCTTCAACCTCCACTGAAAAAAGTTGCTCCCCACACCACTAGGACATTGAACGATACTCTTTATTTTACTGCTATAACATATATATCTTGTCAAATTATATTCAAATTTACAAAGTCCAAGGATTTGAACCTTCAACCTTTAAAAAAAAGTTTATCATAATGTTTTCCTCACCACTATGACATTGAACAATGTTGTTTATTTTGTTGCAATAACTTATATATATCTTGAAAAATTATAGTCAAATTTTCATTGTCCAAATATTTGAACTTTCAACCTCTAAAAAAAATTATGCTTTCCTCACCACTAAAACATTGAACAATATTATTTATTTTAATACAGTAATATATATATTGTTCTGAATATCTTGAAAAATTATATTCAAATATTTCACTTTATTTTATATACGCATTATGTATTGAAATATTAATTTTAATTAAGATAAATTGAATGTCTGCAAAATTTATGATTTCGAAATATACAAATAATTAGTGACAATTAACTTAAAATCTTTAATTCTATTTCAAATAATTGTTTTTATATTTTTAAGTAATCATCCATGGGTCCAACCATTAAATTTTCTATTTTTCCCCTTCATCCACCACATAAACTTTTTACGGATATAATTGTCGTTTTATATACCCTAAAACGATATATATGTCATTTTAATGAAGATTAAAATTGAAACGATATCAATGTCGTCAATATTGTATTGAAACGATAATGACATCGTTATGTGTCAAATTCACGAAATAACATAATAACTTTCATATCGTTTTAGTACAATTTGACGAGTTCAAAATTGTTCCAATTCAAATCATAACTACGACGACATAGATATAGTTTCTTTTCATAGAAAACGATAATTATATCATACTGGCTAAAAACAACGATTCAACCGTCCACAATCACCCATGACGTGTGACGATCGAAATAGGTCATCAAATGGGTTGATACCACTCGAATGACTTAGCAAGAGGGAACGAATCGTCGATTTTACGCATAAGACATCCATGTCGTTCTCTGTGAACTGAAACGACATTTCAGTGTAAGTTTCAATCGAAACGATATAATTATGTTTCGTTTTAGTTATGATTTAAACCGAAACGATATCAATGTCGTCAAATTTGTACCGAAACGATATGGACATCGTTATATATCAAATCCACAAAAATAACATAACAACGTCCATATCGTTTCAGTACAAATTTGATGAGTTTGAAATCGTTCCAATTCAAATAATAACTACAACGACATATATATCGTTTCTTTTCATGAAAAACGATAATTATATCGTTTTGGCTAAAAATAATGATTCGATCGTCCACAACCACCCAACATGCCTTCAACATATGTACGACGATCGAAAAAGGTCATCAAGTGGGTTGATGTCACTCGAATTACTTAGAAAGATCGAACGAGGATACTTTCTTTCTATTGAAATAGTTCGAAGGTTGTATATAGTCATGAGAACACAAATATCGCCATAGTTTATTTTGAGTGAAATCGAACCCACTTGATGATCAATTTTGATCATCTTACGTATGTCGAATGCATGTCCGATTGTCATGTACATCGAATCGTCGTTTTTAGCCAAAACGATATAATTATCATTTTATATAAACTAAAACGATATATGTATCGTTTTAGTTACGATTTAAACTGAAACGATATCAATGTCATCAAAATTGTACTGAAACGATATGGACATCGTTATGTATAAAATCCACAAAATAACATAACGACGTCCATATCGTTTCAGTACAAATTTAACGAGTTTGAAATTGTTCTAGTTCAAATAATAATTACAACGACATAAATATCGTTTCTTTTCATAAAAATGATATTTATATCGTTTTGGCTAAAAATAACGATTCGATTGCCCACAACCACCCAGCATGCCTTCAACACGTACGAGGATCGAAAAAAGTTATCAAATGGATTGATGTCACTCGAATGACTTAGAAAGATCGAACGAGGATACTTTCTTTCTATTGGAATAGTTCGAAAGTTGTATATAGTCATGAGAACATAAATATCGCCATAGTTTCTTTTGAGTGAGATCGAACCCACTTGATGATCAATTTCGATCATCCTACGTATGTTGAATGCATGTCGGGTTGTCGTGTACATCGAATCGTCGTTTTTTAGCTAAAACGATATAATTATCGTTTTATATAAACTAAAACGATATATGTCGTTTTAGTTATGATTTAAGCTGAAACGATATGGAAATCATTTTATATGAAAGGAAACGATATCAAATTCGTTTGAGTTGTTATTTGAAGTGTAACGTTATAACGATATCATCGTCGTTTGATATGAAAGGAAACAATATAAGTGTCGTTTTAATTATGATTTTAGATGAAACGATATGTATATCGTTTTTAATAAAAGGAAACGATATTAAATTCGTTTTAGTTATGTTTTGCAGTGTAACGATCTCGAAATCGTTAATGTCGTTGTAATTTGTTCAGGGAAGCAGTGGGTATTTTAAGCCGAAACGATATACAAATTATTTTTTATTTCAAGAACGATTTTAATATCGTTTCAATAATCCGTAAAATTTTTGAATGGAAAAGACATCGATATCGTTTTTCAACAAAGGAACGATATCAATGTCGTTATAGTTTGTTCAGGGAAGCGTGTGTATTTTACGCTAAAACGATATACAAATCGTTTTTTATTTCAGGAATGATTTCAATATCGTTTCAATAATCTGTGTAATTTTTGAATGAAAAAGACATCAATATCGTTTTTCAACACAGGAACGATATCAATGTCGTTGTAATTTGTTCAGGGAAACAGTGTGTGCTAAAACGATAACAAAATCGTTTTGTGTTTCAGGAACGCTTTCAATATCGTTTTTCGAATGAATGCATTTTTGTACTCTAACGACATGAAATACTCTGTGCCACCTGAACGAATGTCACGTCGTTACGTGAATATGCAGTATGTCAACACCCTGGACATGTACAATATTTAAACTTGAAAGATATGTAAATTTCAATTATATTCAATATCCATAATCATTACAATTATCAAAATGCATTAACTAATGGTCGGAGATAGATACAACCACCTCATTTTGATAAATGTTCTTCATCACCACACTCTTCTTGATTTTCAACAACTTCATTCAAAAGGGTCACACAGAGAAAAATATCTCTACAGATAGATACAAACCACCTCACATTGTTGTCACAATCAATAATGGTCGGAGCAGCTAGAGCTGCAGACATTATAGGGACGAGAGTTGAAATCTCTATTATGTAAAGCTTTGTATCGACATTCAACACCTCTTTAATTTTATCATACAATGCTACATAAGAAATTGTTTTCGCAACGAGGGTAGGCGTTGCTTTCCCTTTGTCATTTCCCACATATTTTCATTTCCATACACCTTCAACGAACTGCTCATATTCAACTGGATAACAAACTGATATCCATACAATATCGGATATCCGCGGTGTCCATAAGTGTAATTCAACATAAAAAAATTCATCAAATTCCAAACATTTTACAGTACTGATAACGATATGTATATCGTTATGGATTGCAGAAAACGATATTGAAGTCGTTATGTACAGACGAAAATCAAATGTTTGTTTTACTGTAAAACAATGAAAAGAATAGCCAAACATGCATTTACTAACTGATATTTCACTCCAATTAATACAAATGAGGGGTAGTGAAAAGAAAGAGGGGAAGTAACCCACATCAAATCTCTAATCCAATGATGAAATGAATTCAAAATGATGTTGACAAATTAGTATCATAAACATATATACAACAACATGAAGAAATGATTCAAACAAATGGAGAAAAAAAACAACCCAAAAATTGAAAATTTATAATACCCCCTCTTCTTCTCCAAATGCCCAACAAGAATGTCTCAAGCTTTTATTACTCACTTCAACCAAATGAGAGTTCATGGGAATAAGAATGTAGAGCTTCTTGTTTCATTATATGAAGAAAAATGATGAAGAAAAAATGAAGAGGAGTGACATACCTGTAGACCGAACTCACGTGATAAAAAAGAAATGGAAGCCAAAACTGAAATAGAGCTAAATGGAAATTAAAAAAGGATTTAGGGTAATAATGTATTTTTGTATACAAGGATATTTTAATCATTTACAAATTCTATTTTCCACTTTATGTATATTTAGGCCTTCTAACTAAAAAACAAATTTGTTGATCTTTTTAAGCTAATACTTGGTTTGACTATGCCTATTAAATGAAGTCCCCTGAATGAAGTTTGGATTGGGTTGAGTTGTAGTGTGGTGTGGTGTGATGGGGTGGGGTGGGATTTATTTTTATTTTTTGGTTTTTTAATTTAATTTTTTAACTTATTTAATGTAAGGAAAATATAAAGTAAATTTTGACTTTTCTGGACCCTATGTGCATATTTTTGAAGGGTTTGGGACAAAATGAAGGTTATGGTAAAGTTTACAAAAAGTGAAAGATTAGGGACTGCTGCTTCAATTTTCCCTAAAATAATATTACATGAAAAATTCAAAATTTTTCTTATTTTTTTATCCACATATTCTCCATCAATCTACTATTTCAAATACATTCTAAGCCAAAAAGAAAAAAAAAAAAAATGAGGTTCAAACACGTGCTAAATGTGTCTCATCTCTTAAGCTTGAGCTTTAGACTTGATGAGGCGGTTCAATACTTTCTAAGAGATGGATGTTTTGTCGTACTAAAAATAAATAAGATAAAAATGACAATCAATGTCTACAAGTGGAGGTAGAGTTGATTTATCACTGAGTTACATGGTTAGGACAATGTTTTGCGTAATCACAAAAAAAGTTCATATTCACAAAAGTGAAACTGTCTTGCTAGAACATGGGTAGATCAAAACTAAGATGACTAGTAGTAGTTGCTATGGATCTAACTATTTTACATCTTTCAGTACATCTTACAAGTTGCAATGAATCAATCAGATTTACGAAATCGGATTAAGGTAGTCGACTCCAAAATTAATTGGTAATAGATCTTCATTTCATGTGCCGAATTTAAGGTCAATTTGACAGTATTCTTACTTCTTTTGGAAAGGAAACATGAGAAAAAACTACCTTAGATCAGTTTTCCTTTTATAATCAGCTATAGATTTTTCAAAAAATTATCTAACGATGTTCAATAAAAGTTTCTTAGTCTTAAAGTCAACCTATGACTTTTCAAAAGTATTGCCAAACTCGTAGGCTCAATCAATATAGTGTAAAATTCTTATGGATTCAATAATCGATCATTGAAGATTTCTTTAATTTATAAATCTAACCTTCTCATTCTTCATGTTGAAAGCTCTGCTGTTCTCACATCCGATTTTTCATTTCTTATACTATGCAATGTATGTTGAGAATGTTGTTCAAAACCATTAAAAGTGTGCGTGGAATGAAAAAATGGAAATGGATGCCCATTTTCATAGACCATAGTGGCATGCGGTCACATAGATCATACCAAGATTTTGAGGCCCCTTATTCGCACAACTATGCGATCGCATAGGTTTCTACTATGTGGTCACAAAGTAGAATAAAGTGACCGTTGTGTGGTCACAAAGTAGAATAAAGTGACCGTTGTGCTACCGCTTTTGATCGTTTTAAGTTCAAATTTGATAGCTTTTCAACATGTTTTGGCACCATTTCATGAGATTTGTTGTAGCCTATATATATATATATGATCTTGGTCAATGCAAAAGATATATGAAAATAAGAAATTAATTATGTGAAAAATAATTTCATTCCAAATACAATAACTTAAAAGTTTCATCTTCATATTCAATATTTTTCACATTGTGTTTTCAAGCTTGGGTGGAATTACATCTTGTACTTTGGTGTAATTTCGCAACAAGATTTGATTACTCCTACAAACCATTTATCGGAAACCCTTAAGCATCTCAGCCAATCTAAAGAGGGGGCAAATTTAGTTTGAGGACGACGATTAAGCGTTTGGGCCTTCGGTGTTCATTTTATCAAGTTTGATCCCGATTTTGTTCACATTTGTTGATCTCGTTGTTGCAATAATTTGGTGTTTTTCTTCTCCAACTCTAGTGCATCTCCAACAATTTCAAACTAAATTTCTACAATGGAGAGCGAAACAATAATAGCGACGATAAAATTGATGAATCAGGATTTGCTTCGCTTGAATCGTTACGATGGCACGAACTTCACGCGGTGGCAAGACAAGTTAAAATTTTTACTAACAACATTGAAGATATTTTATATTCTTGATTCGAATTTGACGTAATTACCGAAACCAAGCAATCAAGGCAAAAAGACTAAATCGCCAAGAAGATGAAATAATATGTCGTGGTCACATACTCAACGCCCTGTCGGACCATTTATATAATCTGTACACCAACACTTCATCGGTGAAAGAGATATGAAAAGCCTTGGAGAGTAAGTACAAAGCGGAAGAAAAAGGTACCAAGAAATTTCTGATTTTGAAATATTTTGACTTTAAATTTCTTGAACATATTCTTTTGCTTTCCCAAGTACATGAATTACAAATGTTAATCAACAAATTGAAGGCAATAAGGATTGAAATCCGGAAGACCTTTCAAGTGGGGGCTATAATTGCAAAACTCCTCGAGACTTGGAAAGGATACCGGAAAAAAATAATACATAATTCCAAAGATTATTCTTTGGAACAATGACAGAAACATTTGCGCATTGAGCAAGAGTCGAGAATGAGAAATAAGAATGAAAATTATTATGAAGGCACTTCCAAAGCTAATGTAGTGGAGAAACTAAACTGCATGCGAAATCCAACAAGATGAAGCCTTCTAGGAATCTCAACAAGTCCAAGAAAAGGACCAAATGAGGGTGTTTTGTGTGTGGAAAATCTGGGCACTATGCAAATGATTGTAGAAACAAAACAACTTCGAGGATAAAGTGAATTACATCAAAGAAGATAACATTGTGGCCACCATTAGTGAAGTCAATGCTATCAAAGAAAAGGTTTCCGGTTGGTAGTATGATACATGTGCAACTATACATGTATCATATGATAAGTCATTACTCAAGACTTCTTATGAAATTGATGGAGACCAAAAGATCCAAATGAGCAACGAGGTCCGATCAAAAGTAATTGGCAAGGGAAATGTCGCTACCATCTTCACTTCCGGGAAGATCATTACTTTAACAAATGTACTTCATGTTCCCGACATGAATAGAAATCTAGTGAGTGGAAATCTCTTGGAAAAATCGGGTATTAAAAGTGTCTTTGAGTCCAGTAAACTTGTACTATCCCTTAATGAAAAATTTGTTAAAAAATGCTATTCTAGTGAAGGAATGGTAAAATTGTGTACCGTTGAGAAATATTTGATTAATAAAGTTGATTTTGCTCATGTCCTTGATTTATTTTTATTGTGACATACTAGATTAGATCATATTGATAAAAGTACAATGAAAAGAATGATGAAATGTGATTTGATTTCATATGATGAAAATAATCAACATAAGTGCAAAATATGTGTAGAAACTAAAATGGCTAAAACACCATATCAAAGTGTAAAACGGATCTCTAGTATATTAGAATTTTTTTCATTCTGACATTTGTGAATTAAATGGAATGCTAACTAGATGTGGAAATATGTATTTTATTACATTTTATTGATGATTGCACTAGATACACGTATGTCTATATTATGAAACATAAATATGAGGCATTTGATATGTTTAAGATTTATTAAAGTAAAGTCGAAAATCACTTAGGAAAGAAAATTAAAAACTTAAGAAGTGATATAGGTGGATAATACTTCTTTAGTCATTTTAATATGTTTCGTGAACAATATGTCATTATTCACCAAAGTTCCGCACCTAGGATACCCGAACAAAACGATTTTGCTAAGTTGTCATTTAACTTGTGGGTTGAAACTTTATTGAGTGCATATAGGATATTAAATAGAATTTCTTCAAAACATACTAAGACTTCTCCTTATGAATTGTGGAAAGGGAGAAAGCCGAACATTGAATACTTTAAAGTTGGGTGTCTTGCTTATTACAAGAACACGAACCCTAATAGCACCAGTTGGGTCTAAGAGGCATTAAATGTGCCTTTGTAGGATATGCTAATAATAGCAAATCTTACATATTGTTGAACTTGGAGACCAATGTGATTATCAAATCAAGTAATGTGGAGTTCTTCGAGGGTTCGTTATACCAATCAAACACAATTAATTGACAATTTTCAATAAGACAAGTTTTAGGCAAAGTTCCATGAATTCGTTTTCTTTCTATCCAAATTTCATTTTTGCAATCAAACAAACCCTAAGTGCAATTTTGAACTTCACTTTCACTTCGTAAAAAAAAATTATTTAAGGGTGTTTGTGTTCATTTTTGTTATATATTTTATAATGCAATAAATTATTATTATTATTTTGATCATTGTAATAAATTGTAATAATGTAATTAGTAATAGTTAAGTAATTAATTAAAATAAGAATAAATTTGAGAGGGTAACAAACGTGATTATTTAAAATTAACAAGAAATCAATGATAAATAAGCTCGCATTAAATGCATTAATTGATTTGATGAATATACAAATTCCAAAAATTAAATTTCAAAATTATTTCGACTCTGTAATATCATGATATCGAAATTCGAAATGCATTGTACTAAATATTAATGGCATAATTTAATTTTTTTTTATTTGTGGTGTTTCTATTAATTGTACTATATTTTAAAATATTTTTAATGAATTTACTATTTCCGCTAATTTAACATAATTATTTATTTAGTAATTTATATAGTTGTAAAATAAATAAATAAATAAAATTTCAAATAAATATATTGTTAAGAATAAAAAAGAAAAAATTATTAAACACTGTTCATTTGACTTGTAGCTGGGAGCTTACTCGTCTTCCAACGAATCTCTGTCTCTCTCTCCCCACTTCTGATGACTGGTCTTAATTTTTCTGATACAAGAAATCAATCGCCATAAGCAAGTCAGTTTTAGCTACCTGCATTAAGTTCGAATTATTAAAATGACGTGTCAAATTATAATTGCTTGAATCTTCAATTAATTAAGTAACTACAAATAATATAGTGAAACGTGTAAGGTGCAGTTTAGTTTAGTTATATGCGAGTACTTATCAGCGCCTCCATTTGGTTGCCAACTGGAATCTTTTTGGTCATGTGTACGACGTGTAAGGTTATTGCATTTACCATTTAAAGGTTCTTTTCAGCTGTGGATGCAAATTTTGTTTAGTTATACAACCGGATGATCGTATAGTCTTCTTGGCTTCATCTTAAGAGTATGTTTGGCACATTCATGCTACGTGTACAATTATAATTGACAATTTTTGTTAACGGTTATGAGTTGGCAAAATTTATACCATTTATTTTAAAAATTATTTTTTAAATCAACTGCACAGATCTTGACAATACATGAATTGTCAACAAAAGTTATACAAATAACTTTATTCATGTTTGGCAAAAAAGCCCACAAATTTTGTCTATGTTTGACAATCATTATTTGAAAAAAAATAAGTTTTAAATAATGATTTTTAGGAGAATGCGCGATTAAAAAATGAAGAAAAATTTTAAATTTACGTTCAAAATATTTATTTTGTGTGTTAGAAAATGAACATGTAAAAAAAAATTGAAAATAATTATTGTCAAACATGGCCTTATTTTGTGGATCTTACCATTTTTTAGGTGAAAATGTATTTCTAGGTAATTTTTATCTTTTAAGTTTTGAGTCACATCAGTTTAGCCACAAAATGGACTTCTTATCAAGCAAGCCATCCAAACATGAGATTCTGTTCATTAACGTCCAAAAAATGAAAAAAAAAATTGTGATCTTGTTTCTCGATTTTGTGCATCTTGTGAGCATCTGATGCGCTAGTTATAGCTTTAATAACCACTTTATTTCTCGATATACCATTGTAATTTTATTTTTAGTCTCGCTATTTGGAATACTTCGGCCAATATCTCTACATACTTAACTAAGTCTTTGTTTGGTGGGGATCAAAATCAAATTTTCAATAGATTATGATAAAAATTGATGAGATATGTGATTGAAAAGTTATGAAACTCATAAAATATGTGGTTAAAATTAAATGTTGGCTTGAACTTAAATTAAAGGGAAAAATTCACAGTTTAGGGATTATCTTTCACCAAATCAAAAATCAGGCCTCAATGTTTAAATTTACAAAACTCAGATTTTTTCATTAATTAATTAAATATATTTTACAATTAATCTATTAAATTAAATATTTAACTGTAATATAATATAATTGACCCACCCCACCCCATCCTACCCCATCCCACCACCGCTCCGACGATTACTCCGGTGGCCGGTGACTACTCTGGCGACGTCACGCTTAATTCCGGCGACCATTTTTCGGTGACCGTTGGCCGTCGCTTAATTCCGATAACTGTTTCGATTTCAAGGTCACAGATATTTTATTAATTAGTTAAAAATTTAATTTCGTCAAATTAATTGGTCACATATTATTTTAAGGTCACAAACGAAAATTTTATAGGTCACAATTTTTTAATTGGTCACGCGTTAAGAAAATTTGTTTGTCATAAATTATTTTATTGGTCACAGATCAAAAAAATTATATGTCACATGACACGTATTTTCAAATTTATGGGTCACATATTTCTTTTTTAATTATAAATTATCAATTTTAAAGTCAAAAAACTACAACAGTAATAGCTAAGTCACAGACACAAAAAAAATCATCAAATATCAATAGTTAGGTCACAGATACAAAAAAAATCACCAAAAAAAAAAAATCATCACGGTCATTGACCCCGCTACAACAATAAAAAATAAAAACCCACCACCCCACATATCACCATCACCACCACCACCACACACCCCACCACAACAATAACAAAAAACAACCACCACCCCACAGATCACCATCACTACCACACGACCGTCACCACCGCCCAAAACACACCATTACAGATCCAACACTTCCACAACCACACATCCCCAGATGCAGTCCACTACCACTGCCACACCCACGGACCCGCCCATTGACGCTACCAGAGACCCTCTCACAGCAGCGTTGAACACTTCCACAACCACACATCCCCAGTTACAGTCCACTACCACCGCCACACCCATGGACCCGCCCGTTGACGCTGCCGGAGAGCGGCGTCGACGCCGCTCTGCCTTCCTACAGCAGCGTCGACGCTGCCAGAGAGCAACGTTGACGCTGCCAGCTGCTGCTCACAGCATCGACATTGCTCACATCAGCGTTGACACTGTCGACGCCGGCAGTGCTCACACGCCGATAGGAGGGGGCATGGGAGGGGGATGGTGGAGGGAGGAGAAGATGGAAGATAGAGAGAGATGATGAGGCAAAAATGATTAGGGTTTGGGGAATGAGATTGAAATATAGTGGGGTATGTGGTATTATGTGTATATAAATTAATTTAATTTAAAATATTATTTTGAATATTAATTGTGAAATTAAAACCTGATTTTTAATTAAATAATGCTAAAACCTGATTTTTGAAAATGTAAAACTAAATAACTGGTTTTAGGTAATTACCTCTAAATTAAAATCTATCAAATAGAGGCCAAATGTGTTACTAGCATATCAAAATGTGTTTTCCGTATATCGAAGATGGACTAACACTAAATGTTCCCTACTTTATAACCCATTTGGCCCCATTATGTTTTAATGATTGAAGTAATGTTTTTTTAATGTGTGTTTTTAAAAAAAGAAAAAGTTTTAAGATTACGTGTAATATTATTATATTGGAGATCATGTCATTGATAAGAAGAGAAAGAAAAGTGAATTATAATTTTAAGAGGAAATTACAACCTCACAGGTTTTTAAGATGTCATTTTCATAAATCCAAAATCAACTTTAATAATACATAAATTAGGTTTTAATGAATGATTTTTAAATTAATTTTTATTTAAATCAATCCTACACAATTTCAAACTCTAATTATTTTATTCCATCTCTCTCCTACCGACCCATTTTCTCTCCCCTCTCCCTATCCCCGCTGCCACTACCCGTCGGCACCACCTTGCCGGCACCTAAGCCGACAACCGATAGTTGCGGCACCGTGCAGGATAGCCCCCACTGCGCCATCAACAACCTCTATCTTTATCACACCACAAACACAACCCTCACCAAAAAAATCTCCAAATTCGCCGCCACAATATCAACAATCACCACCACCAACAATAATCAACACAAGAAAATAGGTGAGATAGAACACCTGCCACGCAGTCGCACCTCAACACACAGATCTGAAAGTGTATCATCTCGAATATAGGAAACGATCGTTGTTCTATGTGTGGAAAGAGAGAGAGACAACAACACCTTCTCTTGTATTCTTAATGTCAATCCCCACTACCACTCCACCGTTCTTTAAGCGATGGTGGTTCTATGTGAAGAGAGAATGGATATGAGATGAGGGAAAAAAATAATTTTGGGGTTTGAATGGTGTAGATAAGTTTGCGATTCGATGCGATGGGGTGGGGGTGGTGGCTGCGGGTTTGCGTGCCCGCGGTGCAGTGTGAACGAGTGTGTGTACGCGGGGTGCAGTGAGGGTGTGATCGCGATGCTGTGGGTGAATGAACTGCTAACGGGTGTGCGTGCGTGGGACGGCGGTTGTGGTTGGTGCGTGCGGCAACGATTGTGGTTGGGTGTGTACGGTGCTGTGTGCGGTGTCGTGATGATGGTCGTAGGCGGGATGAGATGGACGTGGGTGTCTGTGACCAATTACTTGGTTGATTGTGACCAATAGTTGGTTAATTTCTGACAAAATAATAATGTATGGCCTAAACATTGTGACCGTGACTCACAATTTATTAAGTTATAATCGAGTTGTGACCAATAAAAGTAATATGTGACCTATAATTTGATATTTTGTGATCATAAAATAAGTTTGTGACTTATAAATTTTGTGATTTGTGATCGATGAACAAATTGTGACTTTTAAATTTTTAATTTGTGACAGATGAACGAATTGTGACCTATAAATTTTTGTGACCAAATTGTATAGATATGTGACATTTATATATTTATTAATAAAATATATAATTCATTAATTAAATCATAAATAAATTTTAATGAAAACCTGATTTTTGAAATTTAAAACTTCTATCGTTAATTTTGAAACGGTGATACTTAAAAATATGGTTTATGTATTGTTCCCTAATTTAAATGGGGTCAAACATGGGCTTAGTTCTGCTAGATCTGAATTGGACCATGGACCGTCTAGGTGATCCACTATGTATCTTCATGTCCTACGTTACAAACTGGAGTAATATGCAAATGCACTACTATTCTCAGTTAATGTGCCAAGTTTTTTCGTTATAACTTTATCTAATTTAACAAGGTATGGTACATCAAGTGCACCCTAAAAGAATTCATGGGGTCGATATCTTATACAAACTTCTTTGTCGTAGGGAGAAAGTATATCCTACAGTTTTCTACAATATGGTTCTGTTGACCCCAAAAATGTTGCTAACAGATGCCAAGCTCACTCATGCACACGTAAGCTAAATCCAACACGTTAATGCCGATCGACGGTCATGATGGCTCCAAAGTTTGAATGTGGAAAGAGATCAACGACACGAGACATTTCCGTTCGGGTTCCGACGAGGTTTATGGAACAATATTGTATAATGAACAAATTGATAAAAATGAGATTTGTAACTGTATTGTAGTAAAGATGCAAGAATGAGAGAATAATATTGCTCCAAGTATTTAGAATTGCATTAGTCTTTGCATATTACATGGATGTGGTATTTATAGTAGTACAAATGAATTGGTGACCTTTGGATCAAATTACATGTGACCTCATCTCCTTGTTCGAGGCATCAAATCCTAGCCATCACTACATTGACCTTCTAGCCTTGCAAAGTATTAAATGTTCTTACATTTGACAAGACAAGACACAAATATAATTTTCTCAAATGTCACATTAATCATTCGTAACAAGATTTTCATCATTGGCAAATCTGTGCATGTGGGCCATCACCAGCTAAAGAGCCTCGGATCCATAGTGCCTCGGAAGTGACAGGGTTCGGCTAATACAATGGCCTTGGGTAATGGGCCTCAGAATAGCACTGGGCCTCGATTGACACGTTAGAGGGCAGTAAAATGCATCCTGGTTCGATTGGGCTGGTCCCACTTCCCAGATATGGTTCCACGTGGCGCTCCCACTTATTAGTCATAACAATAGTCCACCAAGTCCATGTTTGATTATTTATGTCATGCATAGACTTTAGTAATAAAGTTAGAAAAGTTTTGAAATTTATGGTGACATTAGTCCCCAAGTCGAGGCGTAGATATTCATATTGTGTGTGGGATTTTCGAAAGTTGTTCAAGCCTCGCTTACTTTATAACACAAATATGTGGCTAATGTATTAGGTTAATGAAGTTGCCTTTGAAGCAGGGGTGAGTCCATAATTGAACTGGCCGAGGCTGAAGTCCTTTTGAAGTAGAGACAAGTCCATAATTGAACTGGCCGAGGCTGAAGTCCTTTTGAAGCATAGGCGAGTCCATAATTGAATTGGCCAAGGCTCAAGTTCTTTTAAAGTAGATGCGAGTCCATAATTGAACTGGCCGATGTTGAATTGTAAATTAATTATCATGGATTTTAGTACCTGTGATTTGACAGTTTCACACGTTTCCAATATGGGCTGGTTGCATCGAAACGACTTCCAATACACGCACGCCCATTTGCATTTAATGCATAATGATAGCCAATTATTAGCATGCGTGATTTGTGGAGAATAATCACGCGTCAAAGCCCATGCGTAAAACATACGAACTGATCTGATGCGTTGATAGTTTTCAATTGTTTAGATTCTACGGCTCGGATCATTTGAGATTTGAACGCCTCTGATAAATTGAGCTTTGATCCAATAGCCAGGATTGGATCATTCTCTTGTATAAAAGCTAAAATTTTGTCATTTCAACACTTTACCTTTGCGAAATATTTGTAAAATCCTCTCAGGCTTTCCTGCTTCCATAAAGTTTTCCAGCTATCATTCTCCGGCGAGTCATCCAAATCTTCATCGTCTTAGGTATTTCCTAGTGGGAAGAAGGGACCTCTCAACTTTCATTAACTTTACTGTAATTTTTCACGTTCCTTTTCATTTATCATATTTGTCGAGGTGTCAATGGCTATTATAGTTGCTATGGTTAAAGATAAGTCTGTGTCAGTGGCTTCAGGTGAATGGTATAGTATGATTGATGAGCCAATAGATTATGAAGCGGATTGGGGGGCAGCAAAGGTCCCATCTTGCATTAATTTTTCTAAATTATCCGAATTTAAGGAGACATATTGCATACCTCATTATGTAGAACTTATAGTCCCTGAGCCTCATGAACGAACCTGCTTTCCGAGGCCAGGATGTGTAGCTTTTAGTGAATATCAATTGGGCTCTCTTCCTCGATAAAAGGATGGAAGGAGTCCTAGTTCTAGGTTAGGGGCAGGTGGCAGATGGTTGAAGGAGACGCCGTCCCAGCCTGTACTGTGTTGACCCAGTACTACGAAGCTTGTGAGTGTTTTGCCTTACGGTTGTGAGATTTACGTTAAGTTTCTTGGTGCTAATCCTTTCATTTGTTTATTTACAGATTCCAGTACTGGGTATGAGCTTGTCGAAGTTGAGTGGGGCGTTATTGAAGACATTTATAAACAGTCTTCGAGGCTAAGGAACTTTACTCATCTTCTGGAAAGAAACCAGTTCTTCCTAGACTTCGGACTGATGGCTCCCAAGGCTAAGAGGCCATTGAACTTACATTACTTTTTACACTGCTTTAGCAATTTCTAACTTTTTCCTTGATGTTTGTAGATAAATTTGCAAAGAAGGAATACGCCCTGCCGACATGGCCAGCATCATGAAGGCCACTGCCACATCTGGCGCCAAGGCTCTGAAGCCTTCCTCTTTCGGGGCCAAGCAGGTGAAGGTGAGGCTCGAATGTCTCAGTAAGGACAATTCTGGGAAAGGAGCTGGGGGGAGGCTCCTAAAGATGCTCCTAAAGAGGGTAGTCCAACAGTTGACAAAGCCAAAGGGATGGCAAAAGAGCCCCATAAGAAAAGGAAATTAGCTTACACAAGTGGGGTTTCTACAAGTTTTAGGACTTCAGCCTCCCAACTTGGAAAGGGTGCTTCCCAACAGCCGAAGCTCCTGCAGTCTTCAATTGACGCTGCCAAGGGGGTACAGGTTCGAAAGGCCTATGAGGAGGCGAAAAGGATAAGTTACCAGCCTCTGAGGCCACAAAGAAGACCTAAGTTGAAAGGACCCAGGGAAGTCTGGGAACTTCTTGGGAGGTAGGGATGATAAGATAGCCCATGTAGTAATCGAGATGCTGCCACCTGAAGTGAGGAATGCCATAGAAGCTTTTAACAAGTTCTGGACTGATTGATGGCAAAATTATGTGGCGACCTGCGATGCAATAGATCTCACTGCCACTTTAGTGAGCTAAAGTGCCGGGCTTTCGGGGTGGCACTTGAATGCTAGACATTGTTATCTGATATTTAGCAAAGGAACAGAGCTTCGTTCGAAAAGTTGAATGCTATTGAGGCAGAGCTGAAAAAGGAGAAGGTGATGGCTATTGAGCTGAGGGCTCAGAAGGTTGAAGACGAAGCCAAACTTGCTTATGCCTTATCTGAAATTGAGGCTCTGAAAAGGAGGTGTACAAGTCTCAGTGTGAGGTGGCTGCCCTTACAAAGAAGGTTGAGACCTCCAATAACCACCAGAGGGTCACCGCTGAGACACTAGAGAAGGTGAACCTAGAGCTCATAGGGTGCAAGGACTCCAATAAATTAATGGTGGAACAAATAAGGTGGTACGCCTCGGAAGTAAAAAAGTACAAAGCTAACGTTCTTGAAGCATGTGAGATCGTGGTGAAAAACTACATTGCTAACTTTCATCTCATCGAAGAGTATCGTCACTTCGCTCTTTACTGGAGGAGGTATTCTTATAATGAAGTGATTGAGAGGATCGAGGATATTTACCCAAAATTGGATGCCTCAAAACTTAAAGCTGAATTTATTGAAGAGGAAGTTCTTCAGACCTTAGCCGAGGAAGGGAAAGTGGTTGAAGCGGAGGATGATGACGGGCCCCTGAAGAGGCTCACCAACCTCCACCAGCCAATGCTCCTACCGATGAGGCTCAAACCCCAGCTGATGCTCCTACCAATGAGGCTCAAGCTTTTCCACCCCTAGCTCCAACTAGTTGTAAATCTTTTGCATTGTCTCAGGCACCCTTATGTAATTACATCTTTAATTAATGAATGAAGTTCACATTGCTTACATTTTACTATTTTTTCCTTCCAAGTAATTGGTCTTCAGCAATATACTTGTTATAACAAATTATAAAACTTATCTGAGCTTCTACTAGAATAAACTCCAATAATTAAGTGGGGCTTTAATTCTGAGCCTTTAGTTGAGCTGCTTTGAGCTTTGAATGGACCGTTTGAACTTAAAGATTTTAACTTGAATAACTTGAGACATTTTAACTTAGCTATAACTAGTCAACTAGCTTCATCAGACACTCTTAAATCTCTAAGTATTTCAACACATTTGAATATTCAACTTCTCCCTTGACGTTCAGCCTCGTCAAAGGGAGGAGGTGGTCCCTGTTGGGAATCCAGCCTCTCCTCCGAAGCGCTCATGCTTCCTTATTTGGATGATGGTTCATCCAAGCAAAGACTTCTCCCTTAACGTCCAGCCTTGTCAAAGGGAGGCATGTGATATGCGCCTCAGAGTTCAAATGAGGTGGTCCCTGTTGGGAATCCAGCCTCTCCTCCGAGGCGCCCACACTTCCTTACTTGGATACACTTCCTTACTTGGAAGATGGTTCATCCAAGCAAAGACTTCTCTCTTGACGTTTGCCCCGTCAAAGGGAGGCATGTGATGAACACCTCGGAGTTCACACGAGGTGGTCCCTATTGGGAATCCAGCCTCTCCTCTGAGGCACTCGCGCTTCCTTACTTGGAGGATGGTTCATCCAAGCAAATGTTTCTTCCTTGACGTTCACCTCGTCAAAGGGAGGCATGTGATGTATGCCTCGGAGTTCAAACAAGGTGGTCCCTATTGGGAATCCAGCCTCTTCTCCAAGGCGCCCACGTTTCCAGACCTTCTTGAGACAAAGCATTTATTTATTTTCAAAGGTTGGGAAAAATCCCCAGCTGTGTATTACATTCACTGATAGTACATTCTTAGATGTTCAATATTCTATGGATGAGGCTGGACCCTTCCATCAATGTCTTTGATCCAGTAGGTGCCAGGTCGGATATCTTTTTCAATACTGTAGGGCCTCATTCGAGGAGAAGAAAACTCTGCGAAGTACCATGTCATTTATCCAGAAGGACCTCTTTTTCATCTTAGCATTATAGTACCGGGTCATCTTCCTTTGGTAGGCAGCTAGCCTCTGCTGGGAATCATCCATCATCTCTTCAAGGAAATCAAGCTCGCATCTTCTAAGCTCATTGTTTGATATCTTATTGAAGCTTAATCTTCGAGGAGAAGGTAATCCTACCTCCACCGGGCTCATAGCCACATCACCATAAGTCATGGAGAAAGGAGTCTCACTAATTGGCGTCCTCATTGTGGTTCGGATTGCCCATAATACCTGGGGTAGTTAATCCATCCAGGCTCCCTTAGCTGTGTCGAGTTTCTTCTTCAGAGTATGCTTTATGGTTTTGTTTACAACCTCAACTTGGCCATTGGTTTGGGGATGATGGTAGGTAGAGAAGTGCTTCTTAATCCCTAGCTCTTCGTAAAGATCCCTCACTTTCTTATTGTCAAACTATTTCCTATTGTCTGAAACGATTGAGTGAGGGATGCTAAACCGGCATATTATATTTTTCCACAAGAATTTGGAGGTATTAGCCTCAGTGATCTTTGCCAAGGGCTCGGCATCTACCCACTTGGTGAAGTAATCCATTGCAATAATAGTAAAATAGCACTCCCCTGCCTTTAGGCAAAGGATCAATGAGGTCTACGCCCACTTGCTAAAGGGCCAAGGGCTGGACACTGTTGTAAGCTCCTGATAAGGTTGTCTTTGGACATGAGAGAAGCGCTGACATTTATAACATTTACGAACAAATTGAAGGGCATCCTTTTTTAAAGTGGGCCAATAGTACCCTTGCCTATGTATCTTTCTTGCTAAAGCGAGCCTTCCCAAATGGTTGCTATAAACACCTTCGTGGATTTCCTGGAGTATATAGTTGGTCTCCTCCCCTCCTACACATCGAAGGAGGGGCGTGGAGAATTTGCGCATCCAAGTTGGGGTCCCTTTGACCCACATCACTTCTTCTGCCAAGGTGGATGACCTCAATAAGTATTCGATTATAACCACCGTCAATAACTCTGAGTCATTGCTACTAGCCAACTTGGATAAAGCATCAGCGTGTGTATTTTTAGTTCATGGGATCTGAGCCAGTTCAAACTTCTCAAAAGAGGGGAGTAAGCTCATCACCAATTTGATGTAGGCAGCCATGACTTTATCCCTGGCTACAAAGTTTCCATTTACTTGGCCTACAATGAGTTGGGAATCACTATTGACTGGGAATTAGGTCGAACCTTCTTCCCTTACGAGGACAACACTTGTGGCCTCATCGGAGACAACCAAGTACAGTTGTAGAGTTTTTCCCAGGTTGGGTTTTGATAGGAGGGGAGCCTGCACTAGGTGCTTCTTCAGCCCCTAAAAGGCCTCTTCACACTCCTCGATCCATTGGAATTTCTTGCCTCCTTTTAATATCTTAAAGAATGGGAGACACTTGTCAGTTGTCTTTGATATGAAGCGGCTCAAAATAGCCACTCGATCGATTAGACTTTGCACTTCTTTTGGTTTTTGAGGAGACCTCATTTCAATCAATGCTTGAATTTTCTTGGGATTCGTCTCTATGCCCCGTTGGTTGACCATGTACCTTAAGAATTTGCCTGAAGCAACTCCAAATGCACACTTGAGAGGGTTCAACCTCATGCGATACTTACGTAAGACTCGAAATGCATCGTTCAGATGGGTTATGTGGTCACCAACCTTCAGACTTTTTACTAGAATGTCATCTACATAAACCTCCATTGTGTTGCAAAGTAGGTCAGCAAACATCTTATTCACAAGACTTTGATAAGTGGCTCTGGCATTCTTTAACTCGAAGGGCATCATTTTATAGCAATAAAGCCCATGATCAGTGATGAAGGAAGTGTGCTCCTCATCACCCGGGTACATGGAGATTTGATTGTAGCCAGAGTAGACATCTATGAAGCTCAAAGACCTGTGTCCGGTGGTGGAATCTACTAGTTGATCTATCCTCGAGAGTGAGAAGCTGTCCTTAGGACATGCCTTGTTAAGATCGGAAAAGTCAATGCATACTCTCTACTTCCCGTTATATTTCTTTACTAGAACTGGATTGGAGACCCATTTCAGGTAGAGGGCTTATCTGATGAAACCGTTCTTTATCGATTTTTGCATTTCTTCCTTAAGGGCTTCATATCGTTCCGGGTTCAGAGCTTTCCTTTTTTGTCGATGGAGGGCAACCTTGAGATCTATTTTTAGGTAGTGGCAACTGATCTACGGGTCGATGCCCATCATGTCCTCATGCCTCCAAGCTAAGATGTCACAATTCTTGCATAGAAATTCCTTAAGTTTCTCTTTACAATATAGAGCCAGGCATCGGCCCATCTGCAACAACTTGGTGGTTTCCGTTGGGTCAACGGGGAAGCTTTCTAGTTCTTCCATTGGAGTAGTTTGGGATTCGGTTTCAATGATGCGTAGGTCCAGCTCATCACATGTAGACATCTCCAAGGAGGCGTCTAGGCCAATATCCTTGAGCACCATATTCACGTCCCTATGTTCCGCCTTCCTCACAGTGTTCAAGTAGCACTCTCGGGCACCTCTTTGGTCACCTTTCACCGTCGCCACTCCCTGATCGGTTAGGAACTTCATGCAAATGTGGTAGATGGAAGTGACGGTCCTAAGTTCTTTCAATGCGAGCCTACCCAACACCCCATGGTAGGCTGACCTACTATCAACTATCAAGAACTCCATGAAGTTTAGCGTTGATAAATGAGGCTCTCCTATTTCTACGGCAAGTATAATCTTACCCCTTGAGATTATGCTGTCCTCTATGAATCCATTTAATGGAGTGTTAGTGGGAGTTAACTTATGGTCCAAGATCATTTTGTCAAAAGTGGGCCCGAAAAAGATATTGACTGAACTACCGTTATCTACCAACATTCACTTAAGTCCGTTGCGAGCCACCACGACCATCACAACCAAGGCATCACAATGGGAATAATGAACACCTTCTGAGTCCTTATGTGTAAACACAATAAAAGGCGATTGGTTCCTATGAGAACTGTTGTCCACAATGTAGCTAGTCAGTGGATGTCCCTTTGCTTCCTAGGCGTAATTTCTTTGGGAATTTCTTGTTTCTCAACCAACATAGGGGCCTCCAAAAATAGTATCGATCTAATGAATTGGGGCATTTTCCTGTGGGCTTCGATGGTCTCTTCGTTGTTGCCCATCCCTATTCCTGTCATCATCATGCTCTCTCATCCGTCGGGGTAACACTTCCCGATAGTGGGGAGCGGTCTCATCTCGCCTAGGTTGCTGGTCGTGCCTTAGCGGGGGCCTACTTCTCAAGCGAGAATTGTCTCGATTGTTATTTCGAGAACTCAACCCCTAGGATGTTGGGCAATATCTCTACAGTTTGCGGTGTTGTGGTTGTTTGAGTGATGATAGGTGCAGTATTTTTGGGGGTTCGGCCTATTCCGAGGCCCTGAGCCTCTCTCTCGACCTCGTTCCCTACGGGGGGCCTATTGGGTAGGCTGGTTCGTCTGAGTGTTAGTGATTGGCACATCCCCATAGGTCAATGTTGGTACAACATTCAAAGTAGCTGTGGCAAGTGCTTGGCCTGAGCTTTGAGCAACTTCGCTCCTGGCTTGGTTCCATTGATATTCCATCAAGCGGGAGGTTAGTCCTCTACCTCGTTGCTTCTGCTGGGGCTGAAGGCCTCTACTTGCCTTATTTCTGTGGTCTATCAACTCTTCGTTAATAATCCCTCGCTGCATCATCTCTAATAATGCATCATAAGTAGACGGGGTCCTGATTTTACACATCCCTCAAAAATAAAAGTGTTCATGTTTAGGCCTCCTCTTAGCTTGGACAGGGCTTCACGATAGGTGACTTGAACACAATATGTCATTTCTTCCGTGAAACGGGACAAGAAACTCTTCAAAGTTTCACCAAGTTGTTGCCTCATGTCCTAAAGACGTTGAATGGGAGCCTATCCTTCCTTGCTCACAACAAATCTCTCCAAAAAGGTGGTTTCAAATTTTGGCCAGCTTCGAATGCTCACTGGCGATAGCCTGCTATACCATATTTCAGCTGCTCCACTAAGAGTTAAGTGAAAAGCTCTACATTTCACAGTTAGGGGCACTTCTCAAACTCATGTGTGTCTTATAAATGTTCAAGTGCTTAGCTGGGTCGCATCTCCCATCATATTTCGGTATTTTAAGCATCACGTAATGGCTTGGGACTTGGGCGTTCATCAACTCTTGTGAAAACAGCAGGTTATCATCGTCATCATCTAAGTCATAAGATCTCTGAGGGCCATCTGAATCATAATTAGCTTCGGGCAGAAGGTCCTGCCTGGTTATTAGCCTCATCTTCACTCATTTGACGCTTATTCCGAAGCGGTACAACTCGAGGGCATATTCTTACCTTTCATCCGGTTGCCGAGTCTCAGGAGGTGGAGGCTGTAGCCTACTCCTAGGCGTTGGAACTTCACTCTGAGGCCTATGCTCTGGTTCATATTCTGGAGGAAAGTTACCCTCCTGTTGAATGAGGCCTTGGTAGGTTAGCCAAAAGCATAGTTAGAGGATATGTAAACTCCCATTCATCTTTCAATTTGGCTTACCCCTCTAGTATGCCTGGGAGGACGGGCTCTTTGACTCTGCACCTTTTCAGATTGGTACTGTTCCTGGGGAGCATATGGGGGAACTGGGCGGCCTCCATGGCCTTGCATCTGCATTAAGAGCTCTTGCATTGCTAAGTTTTGGTTAGTGATGCTCCTCATGTTGGCTGCTATGGTTGTCATTTCCCTAGTGAGTTGAGCTGCTAATCTTCTCCCACCTCGTCTATGGTAGTGGTGGGATCGACGCCAGGCCGCTGGAGCTGCTATTGTTGGGATTTCATCACCAGTCTCTCTTACACGCCTTGGGGGGGCGTCCTCTTCTGAGCTTATCTCTCTTCAAACTCCGAGGGCTTTCTCTTGTTCTTTTCTCAAGAACAAATCCTTTTTCAAGAGGGATGCCTAAAATTTCTTCTCAAATAGCTTTTTCCACGGGGTTGCTCGTGGTTATAGTGTGGTTTCCCACAGATGGCGCCAATCTGTTGACTCCAAAAAATGTTGCCAACAGATGTTGGGCTCACTCGTGCATACGTAAGCTAAATCCAACACGTTAATACCGATCGACGGTCAGGATGGCTCTAAAGTTTAAACGTGGGAGGAGCTCAACGACACGAGAAGTTTTCGTTCGGGTTTCGACTAGATTTTTGGAACAATATTGTATAATGAACAAATCGATAAGAACGAGATGTGTAACTATATTGTAGTAAAGATGTAAGAACGAGAGAATAATATTGTTCCAAGTATTTAGAATTGCATTAGTCTTTACATATTACAATGATGGGGTTTTATAGTAGTACCAATGAATTGGTGACCTTTGGATCAAATTAAACTTAGCCTCATCTCCTTGTCCGAGGCATCAAATCCTAGCCATCACTACATTGACCTTCTAGCCTTGCAAAGTATTAAATGCTCTTACATTTGATAAGATAAGACACAAATATACTTTTTCTCAAAAGTCACATCAATCATTCATAACAAAATTTTCATCATTGTCAAATCTGTACACGTGGGCCGTTATCAGCTAAGGTGCCTCGGAAGTGATAGGGGCTCGGCTAATATAATGGCCTCGGGTAATGGGCCTCGGAATAGCACTGGGCCTCTGTGACACGTTATAGGGCAGCAAAATGCATCTTCGTTCGATTGGGCTGGTCCCACTGCCTAGATATGGTGCCACGTGGCGCTCCCACTTATGAGTCATAACAGGCTCAAAGGCTAAGCTCATGTTTGATAGAAATTATAAACTAAATTTTTATTAAAATCAAAGTTAGCAATTACTACATATTTTATAGAATTCACAACTTTTTAACCACATATTTCATTAGGGGTGCGTTTGATTGCGAGTATGAAATTTATATGGAATGAAATAAGTTTTAGGCAATTCAATTGTTTAGAACTTATTTTTATGAAAATTATTAATTAAATATATTTGATTGATTTGGTTTTCAATCTAGAAAATATTATGATTGTCCATTTTTTATTGGTGGGTAGATAAGAGAGAGAAAGAGAGAGCGAATTCTATGAACAATAAAATCATACTCCCCATGAAGAAAATGTTTTCCTTAATTTTGAAGAAAATATGATCACATGATAAAAAATGGGAAAATATTTTTCATGAAAAAGATATCAATCAAACAGTAAAAAAGTAGTAATTTAAATAAAAGAATATATTTTTTATGAAAAATATTGAAAATCAAATTTACAATAATTTCTATCAAAATTTGTTAGAAATTTGATTTTAATTTCCTAGAGACAAATAATTCAACGATAGTAAAACAAGCAACAGGCGTAGCATATTCGACCTGCCCCGCTCAAAGCATAACCGCCCCCACTTTACCGCTTTTACACGATATACTCCGTACAATAATGGCATATCTGAAATTTTCATAAAATACGATGTCCATTTACATAACCGACCCTACTCCCCTACACTTCTATATAATGTAACCCCACCCCATTTGAAACCGCTGCCTCAGGAGGGAGAGAGGTTTCTTTAGAGAGAGAAATTGAGTAGAGTGAGAAAGTGTGTGAGAAAATTCATGCAGAGCGAGATAGAATTTTTCTTTTCCTTTTTTAATCTCAAAAATTGCGAAATAAATTCTCCTATTTGATTTCACATTTGCAGAATTTCAACAAATTATTCTTGATTTTGTGGATTTTGGAGTATTTATTACTATTTATGAATCGTTTAGGGTTTAAAACGTTGGTGTACCATGGTGATGTGTATTTGGGAGAGCTGGATACTGTTCCAGTGAAGGATGGGAATTTTCAGTTCCCGAACAATGAGATACGTATCCATACAATCTCCCCCAAAAGTGAGAGATGTCACCCTCTCTCGGTTCTACAAACAATTTCCTCTGCTTCAGTTCGTTGCAAGCTCGAGCCCAATTCTAATACAAATAGCAATCCGAATCCTGAGCATTTGATTAATCTCCACGCGTCCTGCTTCTACGAACTCAAGGTCGCACAACGAACTACATTTCTTATAGTTTAATAGATACTCTGCATCTTGTTGATATGTGATATGTGTATGAATAGATGACTTTAAATCTTAATTGGTTGTGGTAAAGTCGTTGCAATTCACTCATAGGAGTGATACTTAGCTTAGTAGTTGATTCAATTAACGCATATGTCCAATTGTGAATTATTGCTTCTATTGGTGTAAAGTTTTCCCGACACTAGATACAGTGCTTGCAGTAACTTTAATTTGGCATCATATGTCATTTATGCACATCTGTACAGATAATTTATTCTGTTGAACTGACAATATTGTAATTTTCTGTAGACTGCAGTGGTGTTACTAGGGAATGAGGAGGTTCATTTAGTGGCAATGCCTAGTAAGCAGAAGAAATTCCCATGTTTTTGGTGCTACTCAGTGCCAAGTGGTTTGTATAGTGCATGCTTATGGATGTTAAATACACGCTGTTTAGCGATTGTGTTTGATCTTGATGAAACTCTCATTGTTGCCAATACAATGAAATCATTTGAAGATAGAATTGAGTCTTTGCGGGATTGGATCGAACGTGAGACCGATCCGGTTCGGGAATCTGGAATGGTAGCTCAGATGAAGAGATTCATTGAAGATCGGCTATTACTGAAGCAGTATGCAGAGACTGATTGTGTTGTGGATGGTGGGAAAGTGTATAATGTTCAGCAAGAGGAGGTGCCTCAGCTATCTGAAGGGCACGAGCGGGTTTTTCGGCCAGTTATAAGATTGCCAGAACAAAATGCCGTTCTTACTCGCATTAATCCCGAGGTTAGGAGATGCTGTTGATGCCATCTGCTTGTGTAATCAATTTTTCTCTTACCATTATTTTTTGATCTTGAAATTAGGAACTTCAATTTCTGATTGATATTATCCCTAGTAAAAAATGAACTTAAATTTGATGATTGGAAATGAAAGATGAATTAGAGAGCACCCCATGCTATATTTTGTGAAAAAAGTTATCAAAGACACAGCTAAGAGAAGAATGAAAGAATTGCCAATCATAGTCGACGCCCTTTTACTCTTTGTAATCCTCAGGAGGACAATTTTTCATGAGCCGAAGTCTGGAGGGTTCTAATTTAGGATTTACGCTTTGCATTTCATCTTTGGAATCAAGACAAAGAGAAGTCTTATATCCATGCTATCTTCCAATTCTTGCATAAGTTGTCTTGTTCATTTTGGTGCTGCCATAACATCTACTTTTCCTATTTTTGCATAGTCATAGATTGGTTTCTGGGTCTGCAGAGTAAGACAACTAGTTTCTTTCATTGAAACACGTAATGATCTATGTTATTAATGATTTCAGAGAACTCTGGACGACTAGATGTATTGAATTGAACCCTGCAAAAATTTCCTTGGGGTTTTAGATTATGATTCATCATCACTAAATTATCGTAATGATTTGTATCATTTATGTAATTCTCTTCATCGTTGGATTGATATCAGTCTCTGCTCTTAAAATAGTTGCTCTCCTCTGCAGAATCGTGATACTAGTGTGTTAGTCAGATTACGACCTGCTTGGGAAGATTTGAGAAGTTATTTGACTGCAAAAGGTCGGAAAAGGTTTGAAGTTTATGTTTGTACAATGGCTGAAAGGGATTATGCACTGGAAATGTGGAGGCTGCTTGATCCAGAAGCACGCTTGATTAGTTCAAAGCAACTACTGGACCGCGTTGTTTGTGTCAAATCAGGTGAAAACCATATTTTTATGAGAGTGCTTTTCCTTTTAGCTGCTGCTCTGATAGTTAAAGGCGCCTTAGCTTATGGGAATTATTTAGAGCATGTTGGAGATACAAAAAAATGTTCTTCCTCTAATTTTTGTAATTTTGTACGAATGAGGTCACCGATATTGGATCACTTTGCTCTAATATTCTATCAGATACATGAACAGGGCATGGTTGCTTTTTGGTTCATACAGAATGATCTCATTCTTCTATTTTCTTATCTTTATACCTTTCTAGTAAAATAATCAAATGAAACTCTAATTTCTTTTAATCATTTTAATATTATTAGGGGCAAGAAAATCTTTACTCAATGTCTTCCAAGGTGGAAATTGTCATCCTAAAATGGCAATGGTAATTGATGATCGTTTGAAGGTGTGGGAAGAGAAGGATCAGCCTCGTGTTCATGTCGTACCTGCATTTACTCCATATTTTTCTCCTCAGGCAGAGGTATTATGTTTTATTTTTAACATGGTTTCAATCGCTCATCACCTTTACCAGAACTGGTATTGATGGACATTTTCTTGATCAGACTGCAATTGCTGTTCCAGTCCTTTGTGTAGCAAGAAATGTTGCATGCAACGTCAGGGGCGGTTTTTTCAAGTTAGTCAAGTTCTCATGATATATTGAAGCACTTAGTGAATATATAAATATAGATAAATGTCGTCATACATTTTAGTAACATTCTTCTGGATGAGTGCTCTGAATGACATACTCTTTTTCTCCTCAACAAAACCAGAGAGTTTGATGAAAATCTACTTCGGAGAATATGCGATGTTTTCTATGAAGACGAGGTTGTGAATTTGCCTTCGCCACCAGATGTGAGCAACTACTTGATGCCAGAGGTATTCAGATTGAACTTTTTGTCTCTAAATATTTTTGTGAAGTATGATAATAATGTCCAAATGTATTCGTTCTCAGGATTCTAGTTTTTTACCAAATGGAAATCTGAATGTTCCAATTATTGAGGGAATGAATGGCCTTGAAGTTGCCCAGAGATTGAACTACATGGTAGTTTCTTGTACCAGTTGATGGTATTTCATATATTTGTGTTCTTCTGATCCACTTGAAAAAACATGAAGTGGAATGTCGTCTTCGTTATCTCAATGAGTTTTGTGCTTTATTTATCCACATTTTTTATATTATGTCTTTCAGGAGGAGAAGAATGATTCGAATGCTGTTTCTCATCCCGTAACTAATAATGAAGAGATAAAATCTGAAAGTGCTAAGCTCCCTGTAGTATCCGTTGCAAGTGTTATTGTTCCACCATCTTCAAAAGCAGTATTACTTTCTGAAAGTATGGATCTTATTTCAGAAATGTTTTGATTTTGAAAATTGGACAGATGGGGATGAACACCACGCTTTTTAGTTTATTAAAATCTCATTAGTTTTTTGTTCTTGTTTCATTGGACATTGTAGCTATCTTTGATTTTATGAAGTGACGTACATTAGTGATGAGATGGTTTTTTTTTGTTCCAATGCACTGTAGAACCTAGTTTGCTTGGAGATCCATTTAGAAGAGAAAACAAGCAGCATCTAAGTTCGACGGAACCTTCTCTATTGACTAGATTGCCTCGACAGCAACCTGCACCATTATTACAACCACAGGGAGGCTGGTTAGAAGAAGACACAAATAGAGAACATTTCAATCGATCAGCAGGAAATCTTTCAGAATCTGATCCATCGGATAAACAGCGAGGTCGTCAGAATTCATTTACTCATGGTACACCGCCTTCTATTCGGTCAGGACTGTTGTCACATGTGCCTCAAGTGAAGAAGGAAGAGGTAGCCAAAGCACCGTTTGCCTTTAAATTTTATTTTGAAATCAGCTTTTCCTTCGGCATACTTTTTTTACACGGTTGAATTTCATCTATATGCAGGTTAACTCAGGGCATGATGCACAGAAACAGAATACTCCACTGGCAAATCAGTTTGCAGGTACTTGAATTTTGTGTTGGTATTGCTATATTATCTCGTTATGTCTTGGACTTGTTTCATTAAATTTTTGGATTCCTTTTAGATATAATTCTACCAAATGAAGGGAAGTAGTTATAATTGTTACCCACCATCTCTGGATAGCAAAGGAAACTTTGAATTGAGTGCTTCTCATCCTACATTGGGAGATAGCATTACAGTCATGCTAATGTGTATGAAGTACAATTGTATTCTATTGCCTCTATGGATGTTAATGAATGCAGGTCATGTTATAAAACTGGATTTTTGCTGTCTCACTGTTGTCCACTGTCACAACTGTACACAGGATGAGAAGGCACAAGAAAAGATTATTCACATATAATGCACACGAAACTTTTGCTAACAGTTGACCTATGAATTGACCCTTAGTTTGGAGGCTTACATGATTGGCTTGCTGACTTGATATTATTGTGCTGATGAATCAAGTTGAACTAATTATTGTTTCATTTCGTGCATACTTGATTTTCAATTGCTATCTTCTAATGGGTTTGGGTTCATGGATGATTTGTATCCTTCTCTCTGATGATAATGTATTTGCACACTCTGTTATACATGTGTTTGTGCAAGTCTGTGGCCACAGTTCTTGAACTTTGTTTTCCTTTATTATTCTTACGTCCTTTCAAAAATGATTTTTCTTCTTTTCACTCGCTGAAAAAAATGTGTGCGCTCTTGTTTATTAGCTAAATTGAATTTGTTCATTTTCATTGATAGAAGAAGGTAGATTTTTTATCTCAAGGAAATTTATTATGTATATGACTTAGAAAGTGGACAGACGCGTATCTTTATTGTGTAGGAAATGATCAACTACTTAATAGTCAAGTTACTGAGATTTCTGGACAAATATTGCTATCTAATTATGAGTTATTCCCTGTTGTTTTGGAATATTGTCCTCCAAGGTTCATTTAATAATTTCCGATGTTTGTTGCACGAGGTTTAGCCAATTATAAACATACCTATTGGATTGCCCTTCATTCTAAAGGAATATATAAGAAATTAAAAAAAAAAAAAAAGAATAAAAGAATAACTATGCATCTCTTTCTATTAATAAACGTGGTACTAAGCCATTGTATAGTGGTGGATGTACCACATCAAATTGATTCATTGAATAACGAAGAAAGCAGTCGATTTTATTGTGCAAGTCCATATTCAACATGCCAATGTCACTACCTACAACTTCATATATGGTGACGGCGTACTGATATTAGAAAAACAAAAAAGTATGAAGTTCTTTTCCCATGAATTTATGTGTCATTTTGGTGCATTGGGTAATCATTTTGTGGCACTATTGCTGATATACCACTTGCACCCTTCGATTTGATGTTTTTCTCCTCAAATAGTTCTTCTATATATGTCATTAAGCGACTTGCAACGTGAAGACACTATCATTTATCTTCTCTAAATGTGATACTGGTTTCTCTTCTTGGTAGAGTTTGGTGTTTCTCAAAACCAAGTCTCCAATAATAGAGAGCTTAAACCTGAAAGTGAAAAAATGAATGTGTTGCCTTCGTTGTCTATTGGTGTGCTCCAGGAGATTGGAAAAAGATGCAGATCAAAGGTATATGTTACTAGCAAGAAACAATGTCAAGTAGTATTTATTCCTTTCCAGGTGTCATCATAATGTGTCTTCTTGCTCAGGTTGAATTTAAGCCGGTGGCAAGCACCAGTAATGATTTGCAGTTCTCAGTAGAGGTTAGTATATTAAACTTTTACATATTGGATTTTCTCTGTTCAAAATGATTATGACACAGCAGATACGGGCTTTAGCAGCAGAGTTTCTTAGGTGTTATGTTGCTTGTGGTTAAAATATTGGTTGTTGATTCTTCATATATATGCATTGTAGCACATACGCATGTAATATTCCGATATGGTGATGGTTCCCTTGTATGTGATCTATATATTTGTTAGTGTCTGAAATATCCCATAAGATAATGGAAATACCTACTTGTAGGTACCTTGTGATAACTAATGTAGACATGCTTAACTGAAATTGACATTCTTGTGATTTCACTATAGTTTTCTGGTTGAGATTGACATTTCCTAATGGAAATTAGTCTATCCCCTTGCATATAATGTCTGGATCCTCTTTGCAACTGCTGCTGTTTTGAGAACCATGTATCTTGTGGATAAATTACTATTTTGAGTTGTTATCTGGAAAGTCTAATAATTATTTCAAGCTCTCAAAGATTTGCACAAGTGATTTGCCTTGATAAAATATCAAAAAATTTGTTATTGGAAAGTCACCCCTAGAGGGCGCTCCTATATTACACCTATTAGTTTACGAATCACTCCAATTAATGTGAGAAGAAGGTTAAATGGAAGCTCTCTCTGTATTCTGGAATTGGGGGACTAAAGGTTCAGCAGCCTTCAGGAAGTTAAAAATTAAATTTTTTTTTCTGCTATAGACTTGTAATTACACAATTATATCCTGGTTTACCTGAGACGATAGAATGTCATGCCCAGGCCCAAGGAGCTCGTTGAGATTTAATAACCACAAAGAACATTTCCATTTCACCAAATGGCTACTCTTGGTTCTCAGTTTGATACCTCATATTTGTGTCTTTAATTTCTTTCTATTTTGGGACACTATTTTTCATTTTTCTTTGTGTGTGTGATGGTGGTGGTGGGTGGAGTGTTACCTATAAATACTCCTGCTTTAAATTTGTGGCACCCTCGTCAGATTTTAACCATGGCCTCATCTTTCTTGCACAGAGCACCTGTTGACTTACCACTGTGTTTTTCTCACCAGGTATATGTTTAACCTGCCTGTTTCATGACATCAAATAGAATCCCATGTATGTTACTCTTAAACCATCTGTAACTCTCAAATCCTAACTTGCCTGTTGGTGTGAGAGGCTTAACAAGCCCACATGGGCTGATTTCCAGTAGAAGACCTATATTGGCTAGCCAGTTTCCAGCACCTCTAAACATGTGCAAGACTTTTTTACAGTTTCACTTACATTGGACACGCAACTTGGGCAAGTGTAGTCTCCCTTGGAATTGCATTGCTGTGCAATTTTTCAATTTTAAATGCTGTGGGACTAAAGGTGATTATTGCAATAATTAATTGCTGAGGCCAGATATGCTCTTTGTAATCGATTTATGTCTTTTACCAGACAATGTTAAATTGATCATTTACTGTCCTTAAATTGCCCCAGTGGGTTAGTCTGTAGAATTCCTTTATCTGTTAAATGATTGTAATGCTGCTCAGCATCCTGCAATGCTTGACGATCTCTCACCATCTGATACTGTCCTATGTTTTGTGAATTGTTAGCCTAAATTAATTAGATGGGCTCAATGTGCTGAATCAACGTGTAGGTTTTCTTTACTGGTGAAAAAATCAGTGTTGGGATGGGCAGGACAAGGAAGGATGCCCAGCAACAGGCTGCTGAGAATGCCCTTCGTGGCTTAGCTGGTAAGATCACTTTTAGTGTACTCTCCTATATTGTTGTAATGAAGATTACACATACTTCACTTTATCAGCAGCAGTTATTCATGTATGTGCATTGTGATCTATGTGAATATTCATGACAGATGGGCAAAACTGTGTAAATGTGTCTATAATCTGGAACATCTTGCCGAAATGTAAACTTGATCTTATTGATTCCACTTCTTAAAATTTTCTACATATCGAGTGGTGACCCAGTGCTATTATGCTGATTTCAGCTATAATATCCCTTTATATTTTCTAACAAATTGGGCAAGAGCTTTTTTCTAGGGCATGTCCCACTATACATATGCACAAGCTCTCTTCATATTGATGCTAGTCATTTTCTCCAGTATTTTAGACTTCACAATTAGCATTTTTACTAGCTCTGATTTACAAGCTATTTATTGAAGACGATGATCTTACTCTTAGTAATGCGTTATTAGTTGCTTTGTGCATTTGCTGAGATATTGATGCTGTTTTTTCTTTTCAATTGTGATGTTGCAGATAAGTACATATCTTATGTTGCACTTCATTCTAGAGCTGTGGATAATGATTTGGATAGACTCTCTGTACAGAGAGAAAATGGGTTTCTCTGGGACATTGTCAATCCCGTGCCAGATGAACGGCCAGAGAATAATGGATTTCCAAATCAAAATCCTACGGAGGTGTGAATTTTGACAATGTCCCTCATGGTTGATTTGATTTATTTGTTCGAAAATACATGATGTTTGGATAAGGTTTTGTGGAAATATTCTGAGTAGTGATTGTTCGGGGTTAAGCCACTTTTTTCTTGGAATATGATAGCACCAGATTCTGGAGTCGAAACAGGGAAATATGGAATGAGTTGTTTCATGTTCTATGCTGCTGTCTCGTCTATGCTTTCATTATTCCTGTTTTAGAGTTACGAATTTGGTGGATCAGCCCCTAGTGTGCTTTCAGCTTCCCTTAAAACATTTCTATTTTGGGTTCATCGAATTATTGATTTTATTTTGGCATACAATATTTTGAGATGTCCAGGTTCAGTCAAACTTCGTAGAGACAATGTTGTCCTTTGCATAACTAGTAACTAATGAGTTGAGTTTGTGTGCTCTTAGCCTATTCTCTTTGCTTCTCTGTGAACTGCACTTCCTGATAAGTCTGCAGACAACCATTCGCTGATTTCTATTCTACTACCCTGTTAGTGTTATGCAGTAGCTTCTCATCATCGGCAAATCTTTGTGATTTCCAGCACTTTTGGTCCTATTCTGCTCTGGGATTCAAGGTTTTGCTGCATAATATATTATCTTGTTCTTTCTATGTTCTATCTCTATCTCTAGTATAACTAAAAAGGTAGGAATTTATTGCTAGGAATCTCTTTTAACATCTGTCAACTCTTTCGCCTACTATTTCTTGACCCAACCTGCACTTTTGCTTGAAAATGCTTTACAGATAGCTGAGAGTGGACCTAGTACTGCTTCCTCCAATGGTATGAATCATCTTGTGCAAAATCATCCTGACTCGCCCCGGTGAAAGATTATCAAGGAGTGGTCTTTTGTCATTAAATTCCATGATTGGTATCGTCCATGAAGATCTATTGTTGCTGTAGTCGATATGAATGAAGAATGGGTGATGGATTCACACAACATGAAGCCAAGCCTTTGTCTCAACATATTATGGACTATGGAGGTTATGAATCCATCCTTGCCTTATGACAGAGGAAGACAGCTGACGTGAAGAGTAATATCGGACTTTCACTTACTGAAGGATTGATGCTGATCGACTTTGTAGTGAATAAATTGCACGTAAAGGGCGACTTGACTTGCAGCACAAAAATTTATTTTACAAATAGTTGACAGAGACACGTGTTGTACATGTTGCAGAAATTTGTACTTTTGACTGTGGTGGGTTAAATTAGGTTAGGAGCGCACTCTGTGCCCGAAATGGCATGTTTTTAGCCAGCCTTTTCAGAAATCTCGTATGAATTTAAGGATGATCTCAACCGTCTATTGGGTGCCAAAAACTTGACAGGAAAGGGTTGTGAAAGTTCGAATATAAACTTTAAAAATAGAATAAAGCTATCTAGTTGGTGTATAACATCAATTTAGGTGGCAATACATGATAGGTCATATTAAAAATATGGTTTTACTTAATTTTCTCTTAATCATATCTAATGTTTTAAAGAGCATAAAGCGGTGACTACTTCGTAAGGTCAAGTTTTAAGTTTTACAAGGCTAGTGGCTTTTTAAGTTGTCTGATTATTCTAAGGCTATTAAATGAATCATACTAAATATCTAAAATCTGTTATAAAAGAAAGAGAAGAGAAGAGAGAAGAAAAGTCAATAGACTTGTGTATATTATAATGCGAATTAAAGTCCTATATTTATAGGACAGCAATAAGGATACATATGGTAATAATATCTAGGGCCGTAGGGGTAGAAATGTCATTCACATTAAACCCTAATTTACTTTCCTTTTACAACACTCTTCCTTGAATAACACATAAAATATCTGTCTCATTAAAACATTGTTTGATAAAAATTCAATGGGATAAAAAGAACAAACGAAGGAAAAAGAGTACAGTTATTTTGGAATATTAAATATAAATGTTGCCTCATTAAAATTTTGTTAGGAAAACCTAATGGGATAAAACCTAAACAAAGGAAAAAGAGTACAGCTACTCCACCTGATGTTGATCATTGAAAATCTTTGAGTTGACGCATTCTAATCTCGTGAACTAATTTCTTGAACGTAGATGTTGACAATGCTTTTGTAAAAAAACCGGCCACATTGTCACTTGAACGAATTTGTTGAATATTGATGTTGCCATTTTTCTGCAGTTCGTGTGTGAAAGAATTTTGGAGAAATATGCTTCGTCCGGTTACCTTTGATATAGCCTCCTTTGAGTTGTGTAATACAAGCAGCATTATTTTCATACAAAATTGTTGGATTATCTTTTGTTGAAACTAATCCGCATGACTCTTGGATATTATGAGTCATGTTCCTCAACCATACACATTCTCGAACTGCTTCATTGATTGCAATGATTTCAAAATGATTTGAGGATGTTGCTGTCAATGATTGCTTCACAGATCTACATGATATAGCTGCACGTGTAAACACATATTCTGTTTGTGATTTAATTTTATGTGAGTCAGAGAGATAACCTGCATCTGCATATCCCACTAAAGCAGATCCCGACTTTTGAGAATAAAATAATCCTAAATCAATAATACCCTTTAGGTAACGAAAAATATGTTTTAACACCATTCCAATGTCTTTGTGTTGGTGTAGAGTTATATATTGCAAGGAGATTTACAGAAAAAACTATGTCGAGTCGAGTACAATTTGTAAGATAAGTTAATGCTTCAATTGCACTAAGATACGGTACTTCAAGACCAAGAATCTTTTCTCCATCTTCAGGTGAACGAAAAGATCATTTTTTACATCAAGTGATCGAACAACCATAGATGATGCCAATGGATGTGCATTATCCATATAAAATCGTTTTGAGACTTTTTCTGTATATGTATATTGATGAACAAATAATCTTTTAGGGAAATGTTCAATTTGTAACTCGAGATAGAATTTGATTTTTCCCAAATCTTTCATCTCAAATTCATTTTCAAATAATCTGTAGTTTTGTTGAGCTCTTCAGAAGTTTCAATTAAATTTAAGTCATCAACATAAACTGCTATAATTGCAAATCTAATATTTGTTTTCTTTATGAAAACACATGGACATATATCATCATTTTTATAACATTCTTTCAACAAATATTCGCTAATGCAATTATATCACATGCATCCGGATTGTTTCGATCCATATAATGATCTTTGCAGTTTAATTAAGAACATGGTTCTCGAGCATGTATCATTTAGTTCACGTACTTTAAGTCTTTCAGGGACTTTCATATATATGTCACTATCAAGTGAACCATACAAATAGGCAGTCACTACATCTATAAGGTGCATACCGAGTTTTTGTGACACAGTCAAACTAATTAAGAATCTAAAAGTTATGGTGTCCATTATAGGATAATATGTTTCCTCATAATCAATTCCTGATCTTTGTGAGAAACCTTGCGCTACGAGTCGGGCCTTGTATCTTGTAATTTCATTACTTTCATTTCTCTTTCGTACAAAAACTCATTTGTATCCAACATGGATTACATTTTCAGGTGTTCGAACTACATGTCCAAACATTTTCCGTTTCTATAAGGAATTCAATTCCACCTGTATGACTTCTTTTCACTTTGGCCAATCATTTTTATTTTGACAATCTTTAACAGACAGTGGTTCAGGATTGTCATTTTGCATAATATCAAGAGTCACGTCAAATGCGAAAATATTGTCTATAACAACATTATTTCGCTCTCATAATTTATGAGAATATATATTTTATTGAAGTCTCATTATTTTCGGACACTTGTGATTCTTTAGGAACCATATTTTCAATATTTGATTGATCAATTTTCTCTTTGATCGATATATTTCAACGAATTTATTTCGATTCATCGCTATTCATAATATGATGTAGTACATCATATGTAAAAGTGTTGTCGACAATTTTTTCTTGTATTTTTCAATTTTATTTCTTTTTTCATGATGACATAACTTATTGAGATATCTCAATTTTCATTATTTCAGGTACCTGTACCTCTTCTGGAGTTTTATAATATGTTATATCTAAATACTCATTAAAAGTATATATTCCCTCAATAAGACAATCTTTACCAATTGCTCCATTTTTCGTTTGGAGGACTTTGTAATAGAATCAAATATTACCACGTTTCAGGCATATCATAAATTTATCAAATATAATATTAACGAATTGTCCTTCCAGGAGTCAATTCGAGTTGAAGAAGTGAGATATATTTTGTCAGTAAATGCATCTAAATAAATTATCTTTCGAACTTCTGGTCCGAATTGTCTTTTGCGAGGATTTAGATATTGATGCATTTTTATATTATTTTCAACTTCTTAATTCTTCCCCCTAATACTGAGAGAATTGTCAAATCAAATTGACAATCATTTTTATAAATATCATCCATTTGGTATAAGGGTTCATGCTACCCATTTATGTTCAGCATTTTCTTTTTTACTTTCCATCTCAGTGCATTGTGGTGGATTAATTTTACATATATAGCACTATCGAAATAATTTGATGGAAAAATTAGGCTTTGACCATAAGCCAAATTATAACTAGGAGAACTATGATTTTGACATGATCTGTAATGACTTTCCCTAAACTGAAGTGGGAAATATTCGATTCTCAATTAAATTACTTGGAGGCATTTAACAAACAATAATGTTAAATCATGTATCGACATCTCAACTAACACTTATTAAAAAGTTGAGATTTATGATCACTAGTATTAAAAAAAGACACATTGTCTTAATTGTATAATCTGAAAATTATGCTTATAATTTGAGTATCACTTTCGCAAATTTCAGGTTGCGAACACCACATAATCATCTAATATTTGTATCAAATCTATTAGATACAAATAATATCTAGATAGTCAACGTGGAGGGTGACGGAGCCCCATATATCACTATAATTAATTTTCAGAAATATATAGAATTCAGTCACTATTTTAATTATTGATGTATAATGATCAATTGTCGATAAATTGAACAAATAATATATAGGAAATAATTGAATTGAAGAATCTTCTGGTTCTTCGTTGAATATCCATCTGAATATTTAATTTCGCATCATTATTGATCCAGTGATGGTCCAGCTGATCATGCCAAACAATAAATTTAAATTGAACTTTCGGTTCAATATAAGATATAATTCAAGTATTTAATCTCGAAAAATATGATTAAACATTATATAATCATTTATTATTCAAGTAGTTAAACTAATCAATTTTCTCATGACATTAATTATATGTTATCGTTCAGGGGTAAACATGAATTCAAAATGACACATTTTTCGAAATATGTGCTACTCCGAGAGTACGTTGTATTTATTATTGCTCATTCAAAAGCAATATGTTAATATTCTTCTGAAATATTGAAAATTATAATTCATGCTCTTCAGGAGCAAGTAATATTCTTCTGGAATATTAATTGTGATGTTGTGCAATTTTAGGGACAACAATAAACTATTATTTCGAAATAATAGCTCTTTAGGAACAATATATTTGCTTCTTCAAGGGCAATATATCAATATTCTTCTAAAATATTGGAATCAAAGTGTCATGCTCTTCAGGAGCAATAACATATTTTTTATTCGAATTAATAAATTATATTAAATTTTATTTTTCACGAGTTAAAATAACTTATTTTATTTAATTATGCTCTTCGGGAGCAAATAAAATCTAACTAGCATATTAATAGTTGTGTACTTCAGGAGCAACAATATTTGTAATAGACAAATTTGTGATTAATATTCTTTTAAAATATTAATTATAATATTGTGCTACTTCAGGAGCAACAACAATTTATTTACTCATTAGGAACAAAAATATAATACATTAAATCTTATAAATTTATGCTCTTTAAGAGCAAGTAATACTTTAATACAATTTAAATATTTACAGTGTTATACTTCTTCAAAAACAATATGTTAATATTCTTCTAAAATATTGAAAAATATAATTTACGCTCTTTAGGAGCAAGTAATATTCTTCAAGAATATTAATTATAATATTGTGTTACTTTAGGAGCAACAACAAATTATTTATAATAGATAAATTTACGATTAATATTTTTCTGGAATATTAATTATAAAATGGTGCTACTTCAAGAGCAACAATATAATAGATTGTCAATTTAAAGTTTATGAAAGAACATGTAAAAGTATTTAATCAAATTAAATACATGAAGAATATTCAATAATCATCATAAACGTATAATCATAAAAAAATTAGAGCGAAGAGTACATGAATTAAAATATGAATTATTATATGTACAAACAAACATTAATTACAACAAATTACTCATATAATGTATTTTTTTTTCATATGAGTAATGATAGGGAGACAACACAAAAGTTGGGCAGAAATTGGTAGGAAAAAAAATTCATCACAGTAGTACTAGAATTGATACAAGTTTACTGAAGAAAGTTGAAAAAAAATACCCGCGTCAGTTCCGTATCAATTCTTCATGCCCAAATCTATATCAATTCTTCAATAAACAAATTGTACACGTTCTTCTCTAAACTTTAAAAAAACTTTCGTGTTGATAACGTGTTATAAAAGAGAGAAAATAAAAGAGAGAAGAAAAGTTAATAGACTTGTGTGTATTATAATGAGAACCAAAACCCTATATTTATAGGACAGCAATAGGGATACATGTGGTAATAATATCTAAGACTACATGGATACAAGTGTCATTCACATTAAACCCTAATTTACTTTCCTTTTACAACAAAATCGTAGATATTACTAATTTTGTCCAATAAAAATAGATTTTGTTTCTTTTTTTGTTTGTCTCAAATTATAGATCACTTTTTATTTTATTAAAAGTGTATATATATATATATATTTTTTTTTAATATATTCATATTTAATGTACAAAGTTATCAACAATATAAACTAAACATATTGAACATAATTTAGATAATATAATGTTATAAATAAATGTGTAAAATATTAATCTCATCCAACTCGGCTTGTCTCCTTGAGCTCTCACTCACCATCCTACTTGGCTCCGTGTCACTTCTCCGTTGTCATTCTTAGTTATTTTTGTAGTATCTAATGTAAAAGAATTAAGTTTTTTTTTTGTCAGGAAAAAAAAAATTGTCACTTTAATTGACATACACACATGAACGACCCACATGGAATTCATGTGAATAAAAAATTTCAAAAAGATGTTCCATGTTGTGAGTGTGTTGTCATACACGATCCCTAACAACACATCAGCTTTGAATGCAAAATTAATAATTTGCTGGGGAAAATGAGAGCAGTAACACCACTCTACAGTTTCCAATCTAATCCTTGTTTTTTTTTATTGCATTGAAAAGTTCAATTGGTTAACGTTACAATTATGCTACTTGTACAAAAGTGGTTTACAAAAGTGTACTGACAAAATGATGTGGCAAGATCTATATCATTGATTTAAAAAACTATTTTTTAAATCATTGGCCAAAATGTTGCCAACACGTATTTTGTAAATCAATTTTATAACCTAACTTTGTACAAATAGCATGAGTGATTCTAGGCAAAGCCACCTAATACCCTGTCCATGCTTTTCCCTTGGCCCCATGAAAAATTCCCCACATTCTTTCCCTCACTCAGAGCCACCAGTCTCATTTTAATCATACAAAAAAGAAAGAGAGAAAAAAAGAAGACAATCCCCCACTCGTGTTTAATCTTGCTTTAATTTCTAGGAGAATTTTTCTGTACTCGTTGAGCTATGGAAACCAAATCATACTCATTTTTGAAGGTTCTTGTTTGTCCATTTAAATACAGAGAGAAAGAAAGTGTTTTTGCCCAAGAAATTTTGCCATAAAGCGTGTTTTTGTTGGGCTCTCACTCTCAATCTCTCATCATCGCAAAAAAAAAAATAATAATAATGCATTTTTGCAGCTTTTGCTATGTCGAAATTAGACACTAGGGTCAGTAGTATTTGTTTTTTCTCCATTTTGATTGGTAAGGTAGATAAGAGTCATTTGAAGTTAATGAAGAAAAATGAGTTAAAAGAAGACATAACACGAAGGGAACATTTGAATATATCCATTCAGATTGTTGACAGTAATTGATGACTTCTTCAAGAAAGTTTGGGTATTCTTCTTGAAGCAGAAGAATGATGTGTTTGAGACTTTCAAGGAGTGGAAAACATTGGTAGAATGTCTACGCTCTTATAATGGGTTGAAGTTTTGTTCAGACGAATTCAATAGCTTCTGCAGGGTTGAAGGCATCTTGAGACACTTGACAGTGCCTGGAGCCCCTCAACAGAATGGTGTGGCAGAACGGATGAACAGAACCTTTATGGAAAATGTTCATTGTATGTTTTTAGATTTCGGATGTTGATTTTACAATGTGTTCTCACCATTTGTGAAGCATAGTTTTATTCAAACTTTACTTTGAGTGGTGGCTAAGAATGATTTGAAGATTGAGTAAATGGATGTCAAGACAACATTCATACATGGAGAACTCGAGGAGAGCATCTACATGCAACAACCAGAGAGATTCATAGTGATAAGTGTTTTTTATACACTTATTTAAGGTCTTAAAATATCGATATTTGGTATTTTTTTGACAAAATATATCCTAAATTGTTGTATTTTATGTTATATAGGTAAAACTCAATGGTTGAACGAGAAATCGAAAGAAATAAGCGAAAATTGGTGAAAATGGCAAAATGCAAAGTTTGAGGACCAAATTTCAAATATTCAATAATTGATTCAGACCACAAGATCATACTTTGAAGATTTCTACGAGACAATTGGATGGAATTAGAACTCAAAAAGGAATAGAATATGATCAAAATCAATTTCCAATCGCATAAGTTATTTTTTAGATTTTTAGCCGAATATTGAGACGCAATTTTGGCATAGTAAACGTTCGAATTGGAAATTTTCTATTTCTGGGGAAGTTGTATCCCTTTGAATTATCTTTTCAACGCACTTTGAATCACATTAATCGAATATCGAAAGAGAAAGTTATGGCCAAAGTACTGACTGCTATGCAGAGACAAAAAATCTGCGCACGAAGACAACTTTCCTTATTCGATTAGAACTCTTTTGGAAGTCAATTTATAACAGCAGAATACATATGAGGAACCTCTCATGTACATGATGTACTCCAATATTCATCAAATATTATTATCAAATGAGGAAAAATCATAGTTTTTGTGAGAGAATTGAAGGATTTGCAAGAATTCAATTAAGTAAAAATTCAAACATGATTTTTGGGCAAAGAAGAGAAAGCGCAAGTGGAGATTCATCAAGAAACCATTGAAGAATTCAAGATTTCAAGATTCATCTTTATCTTCTCAATTTATCAAAAATTCAGATTATATCTTTTCATTTAAATATGTTTTCTCATATTTTCTATATAGTAGGCTAGTTTTATAAATTGCTAGGATGAGATGAACCCTTATTATGATATTTTTAGTTTTTAATTAATTATTTTGACTTTAATTTGATTTGATTTGTGGATATTTATTATCGTTTTATCGTTCTTTTCAATTGATTGATCACCAATTGAATTGTTAGTGGATTTTATTGTTATCGAGATAGACGAATGGGTTAAGCACAATATAATAAATATTGTAAGGTTCGATAGAGTATAGAAATATACATCTATGCTTTATATGGTTTCAGTATGTGTTTTAATACTCGTTAATGCATTTATCATGTTTACATCTTTCATCGAAAGATAGAAGGTTCACATGAGGGGAATATATTTGATCGCTATCGAGAGAGGCTTTCAATTAAATTAGGAATATTGACCAACATAAATGATTTCAAATTGTCAATTTAATTGTTACACTAAAAATGGAATAATAAGGGGATTCGAAAACTTAGCAATGCATCTCACACATTTGAAAATTATATTTACTTACTTTTATTAGTTTAATTGATAATTTAGGGATTAGTATAAAGAATCACAAAATTTGTTTGCTATTCAATTAAAGTTACAATTAATTCTAACTGATCAAACACGTAGTCCTCGTCGATTCAACATTCTATTCATCATTATATTACTTGTTTGTGATCTCGTTCACTTGTGAAAACCAAACGATCAAGTTTTTGGGTCTGTTGCTAGTGACTACTGTTTTTGATACGTTAGTTAATTTTAACTTTAATCTGAATTTTACTGTTTTTTAGTTTAGTTTTATAAAAAAATTAAAATTATAGTGTTTCCAGCTTAGTTTTTCGAGAATGCGTATGCGAAGTTCGAGAACCGGTGATCTTGCTTAATTTGACTCGGAGATTGAACGAACACTCAACATTCGAAAAAGACAACGGTTGGAAACACACCAAAAATAAAAAAAGAAAGATATACCAGGAGAAAATCCTAACCAAATAGCCATCGGGGCTAATCTAAGAGTAGAGCAACCGTATGTGGCTGTAGCTAATGGAAAAGTACATGGTCCCATCGATCGTGAAAAGCCAATCCAACATAGTATATTCGGCGATTGGTCAGGCAAACTTCCACATGAGGATGGACTGATCAACATGTTCCAAAATGCATTACAGTTCTTTGGGAGATCTATTGAAAATCTCAATGCTCATATCTTAAGATTCTTGGACATGTGTGCTACCATCGAATATCCGAGTGTTTCAAGTAAAGCAATCAAGATGATGCTCTTTCCATACACTTTGAAAGATTCAGCTAGGGAATGGTTGAACACAATTCCTCCGCAAAGTATCACAAGTTGGAACAGCCTAAGTCAGAAATTCCTGAACAAATACTTCCCACTAAAACGGATTGCCAGATTGAGGGATGAAATCACTACATTGTTTCAACTTGACTCGGAGTGCTACTATGAAGCTTGGGAAAGATACAAGGGATGATAATTATAGAAGCATGTAAAGAGGCTATGTGGCTGAGAGGATTGATTGATGAAATCAGTGAAGACTTGCAGATATCTATGATAGTCAGAGTGCAATTTTCTTGACTACGGATCATATGTTTCATGAGAGGATTAAGCACATTGATAAGATGTATCATTTTGTGCGTGATGTGATTGTTTGTGGTGATATTGTAATGAGTAAGGTTGATACCAAGGATAATCCTGTTGATATGATGACAAAACCACTTCTCATTTCTAAGTTTGAACATTGCTTGAACTTAGTTGGTGTTTGCCATTGATTTAATCCATTAGGGCTTGTTTGGAAGAGGAGAAATAGTGTTTACTTGAAGAAGTGTTTGAAAGCCCAAGAATGGCTAACCAAGAGGGGGTGAATTGGTTTTTAACCAAGATTTTAAACTAATGATCACACAAATGATAGTGAAACAAACCAAACTCAAGTAAGCACGTAGAAAATTTAAATAAGTTACACAAATTAAAAACGTTAAATAAAAGAGTTAAAGAATGCAAACGATATAATATGGAGGTTTGATCAACGCTATGATCTACGTCCCTCGTTACCAAGCTCTCCGTCACGAGTAAGGCCTTTATCACTATGTTGATTGACTTGTGGCGCAATCAAACCCTTTACAACGCTTCCAGTGACTTACAACCAAGGAGCACCGATCCTTTTACAATGTTGAGCTTCCTGGGACCTCAACACGACCTACAATTCGAAAATGAATATACAAGTGAAAACTCATCTTCTTGATGAATGATAGAATCAAGATTGATAACAAGAAGAGAAGAGATAAACACTTCAATAGACGGCAATGAGTTTAGTTCAAAGTGTTGAATGAAAAACTTTTTGATGAACAAATGATTTTTCACAAATTTAATCACTCAAATGTTTTTCAACAATTAAATGCTTTTGATCTTCTTAAAGATGGAAAATAGTATGGTTGGGCAATAAATGTCTCACTTTAATGCTCAAGAAAAATTGATACAAATGTAGGAATAGTGAGGTATTTATAACACTCAAAACGGCTAAAATTACTATCCATCCGGACAAGGGATCCGGACATCCAGATGAGCTAGCTGTTAGAGAAGTGAAATGGTAAAAAAATTGACTGTTGCTTATCCGGACGTCCGGATGATGATCCAGACGTCCGGTTGGCAACTTTTGCCCACCGGATCGTATTCTTCATGATGATTTAATCAATGTAGGTATATTTTGAAGAATATCCTTATCCAATCTTTTCAACGAGAGTGATTTATAAGTTCATTCATTTGATAAAAGTATTTACTCCTTTGAAAAACGATTTTATGCTATTTCTTTTGTCTTTAAAAAACAAATATGATTTTCTTATGCATAAAAGATTTGCTTTGAGTTAGGCCATGTTCTCTTTATCGTTTTCAATTCATTTTCTGTTTTCAATTTTTCAAAACAGTGAAAATGCGTTCTCTTACCTATTTTCGGAAACATATTTTTGAAAATGAAAAAAAAAATGAACTGAAAACAGAAAATGGGCAAAACCACGTTTTGGAAAATCTATACAAGAAACCTTCTTTAAATCCAAAACACGGGAAACCGTGTTTCCTCTCCATTCTCACTTCCTCTCTCTCTCTCTCTCTGCCCCATCTCTAGCAACGTTCATCTCTCACAAACCCATAACTTTGAAATTCCTATTGAGCTCCTGTTGCCAAATCGAAGCTGTGGTTTCCTTCTATTCTCCCATTCTTTTCTTCCCAGGTTTTCTTTCTTACCCATGCTTCTTTCTCCTTCTTCCTTTGCTTTTCTTAATTTCTACTCTGTTACAACTTCCGCCACCATATTACCGTCCCACCGCCTTCAATCAGCCATCAGTCATTTGGCCCACTAGTCTAACGACCCAAATCAACGCCAGAGACAGATAATAGGTATCATTTATTGATATTTATTTATTGGATTGTTATCGGATTTTTAGGGGAATATTGTGTGAAATGTAAATTAGGCCATTCGATTGCTATAAATTTCTTTATAGGGCAGCTATCAATTTATTTATTGGGTTGTACAGGAATATCATAGATCTACAGTTCAAACTCAATTGCAAATGTTGTGTGTTCAAAATTATCATAATGTTTTGTTTCCTTAACTGCAGATTAAAATTGTGCTTAAACCAATTTATTAGATGTAATCTTTGTTCTTATTAAAATTGTGCCTTGATCCGTTAGAACTTCCTGCACCAGATCTGATAGTAGTAGAGGAAAAAAATAAATTATTTTGAATTTTCAAAATTTTGATAATAATTGTTGCATTCATCAATGATGATATGATAAAAACCTGCACTGTGGATATATTTCAAATATAAATTTGGTCTCTTTTGTTGTCATTAGTGAATTAATTTCATCAAAAGCCTTCCATGATATTTTGTTTTTTTTTTTTGTAGATGGTGTCACTTGTTATCTCTTTCACAAGTCTCAGAAGTTCTGTTTTATATTTCTGTAGAAATTGGATGTATATGTTGCAATAAATAAAATATACTTGATTGCTTGTTTATTTTCACAATCACGATTCACATGTAAGTTTCTCCATTGTTGTGGTTATTTCATTTGTTTTGTGAGAATAGGAGTATTAAGGGGAAGTTTGAAATCTTTTGATAACTTGGATTAGATCTTGTAACATGAGTTTAATTGGTCTTTTTATTCTTAGATAAATAATCAGTAAACATCTTTGGGGAAGATGAAGAGAGAATACGGGGAAGGGGTTTTTACTTTTTATTTTTTATTTTTGGCTTTTGTTTGTTGAGCTCTACACTATAGAATTTTATGATTTGTAATTTTTATTATCTTTAATGATTAGACTAATCAAAAAATGTGATTCGATATTAACTTTGTATGAAGGAACAGCTGTCCCAATGGCATTTGCCTCCCAGCACGTTCATACAAGAAACATATCCTCACTGTACACATGGTATCTTTATATTCCCATAGAATATTATTAATGATGTTGATTTTTACACAAATTTTTTTGTTTCATAAATGATTACTAACTCAAGAAATGTACAAACTTTGTAGGTATCTTTTTATTTTTAAATTTCCGCTCTTATTATTCTCAGCATATTTAGTAGGTTAGATTGAATGTGATATTATTTACGGTGACATTTCTGCTTTTTTTTACTGTAGTAAATTCGATCTCATCAAAATGTTTGGCATGCATGTATTAATTGTTTATTTGACAAACTCATACACTTTTTGTGAAAAGATGTGATTAGACAAGGAAAGTAAACAAGAAAGAACTCGTATATGCATAACCTAAAAAAGGATCATTATAAAGCTATAATCAGTAGGAGGGTTTTGATAGAGGATAATCAAGATATGGTGAACAAAGGTACTGTGATAGAGGACAGTCAAGATAGGAGGGTTTAAACTATTTTATCATCAAAATACACTATTATATCTGCACAAATAGAGAAGTAGTTCCCGATTTATTTGATAATTGCCAATTTATTCTTCACCGATATTCCTATTTGCACCTGCTGCTGTTCTCTTAGATGGTTCCCGATTTAATTATGCAGCTACATTTAAGGAATGTAATAGAATATATGTTGCTAGTTAACAAGGATTCTGACGATGAAATAGCTCAAGAAGCCTGTGAATTCTGGTAATTTTTTTGTGCTCTAGTCTAGATGTTCAAATATCTTGGTAGCTGCCTTTTAAACTGGGTGAAAATATGTGCTATTCTTTCACCTTTTCCCTTTTGAGCTGGTTATTGAATTACCTAATGCTATTGGTGTCAAAAGTGAAATTGATTCACTTGCTAAAATTGAAAATGCTTCAAGTTCCAGAAATTATTCGTGACGTTATATTTGTGCCATGAATCTTGTGCAATGTTTCAAATCATAACATATATATTGAGATGTGAGACCTAACAGTTTTTGGAATTTGATCTTTTGATGAGGAAGATTCCCTGGAATGTGATCCTTTATCATATGGAGGCTGCTTATATTTCCATCACATTCTAGTTGATTGCACACTATTTTCTTGTCTATATGTATTTGATTAATTAGGATAATGGAGCTTTGAGTTTCGTTCTCTCCCCATCAGGGTGAGCATGAATGATATGAGCCAGTTTGAATGGGGGTGACTTCAGTCCTATGAGAGTTTGGACATTTTTGTGACTTCAATCCTATTTGAGTGATAATCTTTCCATATGATGACTTTTGTCTACCCTGGTTTCACTCTTCTTGCTTTGCAGGTCATTAACTTGTATGTAGAGTTGTTGACTAAAACACAGAGTCCATTCAATGATGAGATTGAGGAGATGAGAAATTCTCCATTTGATGGGAAGAACTGGCTGCACGATCTCTCTCCCGTGGCAACTGTAGTGGATGATGGAGAAGGTGATTCGTGTATGGATGATGGAGCAAGTGAAGCGTGAAATCTCGACGATGAAGATGATGAAGCACCCAAATATTGTTGAACTTCACGAGGTCATGGCAAGCAAGTCCAAAATTTATATTGTCCTGGAATTTATTTTGCAATATCAACTGGTCTGTCTTTTGTGGCCTTGGTATTTGTTAGTTTGACTCATTTGAAGAACTTCTAATTTCCTTGATTGCAATTTGTGAACTAAGGATTTGCAAGGTTCTGATTGCTGCATTATTACACGTAGTATTGCAAACATAGATGTCAATGAAGTATATGGATATTATACCTTGTCCTCTTGAAGGATGAAATTCTTTTTATTAACGATAAATTAATTTTTTTGATTAAAAAAGAGCCTCCGTTTGGTAGGTATTAAAATGAAAGTTTGTAGAAAATTTGTGACCGTTAGTGGGCTAACATAGGACCCACCATAGAGATAAAAAGTCAAAAAAGTTGGTTGAAATATGAACCTAACGGCTCTTTTTTTCATTTTAATGCCTACCAAACGGAGGCTTAATAGACAAGAGAATAGAAATATGAATAAAATAACATTGGTAGCGTTAGAAGTGCGCTTGACCCAATCATGACGAAGTTCTCTTCATGTGCCTCACTGTATTTCATGCTTAACAGGGCCCCCAAAACATATGAGATAATGATTTGTCAAAACTTAGGTCAGACCATTGTTATTTTAGCTCATTACTAAAGCAAGGAAGCATTGGTTATTATTCAATGCTAGTTAATTATTGTTACAAGTTACGTACAAGGACAAAAATAAGGATTTGTCAAATTTAATTTAATATGTTTTTTATATCTGGAAACAAATACTTCAAGATTCACCAACTTCAAATTATATATGTTATTTAATATTATATTAATATTAAACTATTAAAATTTATTGAATAATCATATTTCTTGAATAAAATATTATTAAAAAAATATTCTCAAAATTTCAAAGTAAACGCGTTTTCCATTTTCATATTTCTCAAACCAGTTTTTCAAAATGACAAAAAGAACGCATTTTCAGAAACTTCAAAACAAACACTAAAAACACAAAAGACAAAATGAATTCAAAACTCAAAACACAAAACTGAAACATAAAGAGAACGGCCCCTAAACATTTCATTGCCAAGTAACGAAGCATTTTACATTTACATATATTTGATGTATTAAAAATTAATATCTCTATATATATGTCTTGTTTCTTCATGAGCTTTTTTGCTTCCATTGGTTTGCCAAGTTGTTTACACAAGGATTGTCTATTGCGAATCTTACGATCTTGATCTTTTGTGCCTTCATCCTTGATAGCATTCACGATTGCTCTAAACGACACTCGAATATAATTTGTTAGACTTAAAAGGGATTTGTTTGTAATAATCAAATCTGAGAAGTCAACCATAGGTCAACAATTTCCTCTTTTTTGATTATGACAAACAAGATAATTTGCAGTATAGGTAGTAAACAAATTGTTACATAACTTTAGCAGATGTTCCCCCTGTCATAGTGCTTATGATAAGGTGATATGATATGTGACGAAGTGTTCCCCCTATCTACATGCATAATTATCCCATTTTTCTTCCCTCTTTCGACATAAGCAAAAAGAATTAGGGAGCACAATAAACAACGACACTCACAATAATTTGAAAAGCATAATATAGCAAGAAAAAGGTGTCAATTCAAAAGCATAACATAAGAGGTTAATGTGACAAGTTCTTATACATAAGAAAGCATATCATAAAGAAAACGGGAAATGAAGCTAAGGAGCCGGAGGATGTGGTGGTGGAAATCGGGCATCCAAGGCCGCAAAGAAGGAGTCTTGCCATTCCTGAAGGGCAGTCTGCTGTACCTGAAGCTGAAGTAATATGCTCCCAAAGCTGTCAACTGTGGTAGTGAGAGAATTGATGCGCCCGTGAAGTAGGTTGAACTGTTCCTCGATGAAGCTTTGATTAGTGGAAGGACGGGGTGTGATGCAGGAATGTCAGCGGGAGGAATAGTATCTTCAGGCTTTCCCTCAGATTCGTCCTCAAAAGGTAGAGCCAAGGGGCCAGAGGTAGCGTCAAATCCCTTAGTCCTAGCCACCCATTGCCCACGATCCTTAACCATTTTCATTCACTTGAGGGTTTGAATATTAATGACATCGGCAACACATGGTTTAATAAAGGTTTCTCCCTCAAGAGAAATTTCGTAGTGTTGAAATTTTTTAGTTAGAAGCATCCTATAAGGTAGTGCTTTAGTGTGCCGTGATGGATGCACAAGCTTCCTGACTCCGATAGCTATGGTAGGAAAATCTAATTTACACCCGACTAACATGGAGTCCAAAATAAAGAGATTAAAGTTGTTTACATTGTCTCGGTGACCTTTTCGTGGAAGAATGATATTGGAAATAATTTTTTGCAAAATTTTACACGGAAGACTCAATTGATTTGCACTAACTTTGGTAATATTTTCAAAGTTTTCCCAGTCACCCAACGGCATGCCTCAGAGGGGTTATACCCGTCGTGAGTGGGATGTGCTTTGTGAACAAAAAATTGTAAGTCACATGGTTGAAGTTCAAGAATTGTACGAATGATAGCTTTTATGATTTTGATGCGATTGTGTCGGAACGTGGGTCAAATTGCATGTTCATGTAAAATTCTTTCATAAGGCGTGGGTATGCATTTTCCTCTAAAGTACAAACGGGTACCCATTGTGAAACGCGGGAGCTTCTATAGTAAAATCAGCAAAATCAACGCTCTTACCTATGAGAATGGGTGACTTGTCAAAGGGATTTGGTACATCTTGTTCTGAGTCCGTGTTGTCTTCGGAAGAGGATGGAGGAGGTCGTTTCTCGGTCTTCTTCATCCTTTTTCCTCGTTGAGAGCTCGCCATAGCAAACAAATTGAAGGAGACGTTACAAGTTTAATAGCAGCGTTATCAAAAATCCCAAAATAGACTGGGAGATATGGTTTGGAGTACTAGGAATGAGAATTTTTATAGTTTGATGGGATTAATTTAGAGAGATTATGTAGTGTTTAAAGGCTAGGGTTTCGAATAGAAAGGGGGCGATTTTGAAGGAATTTTGTTGAGAGATTTTCGAATATAGTGAAAAGATTGATGGATGTTTGATGGAAAGAGGTTTGAATAGGTTTATGATGATATTAGGGTTATTTTGAGTGAGTGTAGGGGAAGAATATGAGAGAATGAGATGAAAAATGAGAGAGGAAGAAGAAATAGTTCGAACAAAAAGGCTAAGATCCGACGATCCGGACGTCCGGATGACAGAACTATTGAAAAGTTCTGGCGATCCGGACAGAGTAGTTCGGAAAGGTTCGTCTGGATGGTCAAGTTTGATCAAAATATCATACAACTTTCATCAACAATACCTAACTCTCTTCTAATATGTGAGCATCGATCTAGAGTGAGAGGTTTAGTGAAAATATCGGCCAATTGATTTTCCGTGTCGATGAATTCAAGTGAAATGTCCCTTTTTTGAACATGATCCCGAAGAAAATGATGTCGTATTTCAATATGTTTAGTTCGAGAGTGTAAAATGGGATTTTTGGACAAGTTAATAGCACTAGTATTATCACACATAATAAGAACATGATCATATGATAGGTGATAGTCATTCAAGGTTTGTTTCATCCAAAGTACTTGTGCACAACAACTTGCCGCCGAGATATATTCGGCCTCGGCCGTAGATAATGCTATCGAGTTTTGTTTTTTCCTAAACCAAAATACTAGAGCAAAGCTTAGAAAGTGACATGCTCCACTAGTGCTTTTACGATCAATTTGACATCCGGCCCAATCGACGTCCGAAAAGCTAAGTAAATCAATGTGAATGTTTTTTGGATACCAAAGTCCCAAGGTTCGAGTCCTACTAAGATATCTAAAAATTCTTTTCACAGCTTTAAGAGGGGATTCCTTAGGATTAGATTGAAAACGAACACATAAGCATACACTAAAAATAAAGCGGGTCTACCTGCGGTTAAATAAAGAATGGATCTAATCATACCTCGATATTTAGTGATGTCGATGGAGATGCCTTGTTCATCCTTGTCAAACTTTATGGAAGTGCTCATTGGAGTATTCATTGGTTTGAAATCATTCATCTAGAACCTCTTTAGCATGTCTAAGATGTACTTACTTTGATTTATAAAAATGCCATCATACGTTTGTTTGATTTGAAGTCCAAGAAAGAATTCGAGTTGACCCACCATACTCATTTCAAATTCCATGCTCATGTTTTTAGAAAATTCTTCACAAAGTTTAATATTTGTTGCACCAAAAATAATGTCATCAATATAGATTTGAACAATGGGCATGTTTTTTTTTTAGTTTTGATAAAGAGAGTGGTATCAACTTTTCCAATAGAGAATTCATTTGAAAGTAGAAATTTGTTCAAACGTTCATACCAAGCTCTAGGAGCTTGTTTGAGGCCATAAAGAGTTTTTCTAAGTTTGAATACATGGTTTGGAAATTTATAATTTGCAAAGTTGGGTGGTTGCTCAACTTAGACTTCTTCTTGGATAAATCCATTTAAAAAAGCACTTTTAACATTGATAAGTGTGTTTTAGCACACTTATTTAATACATAAAAAAGCTAATTATTGATTAAAATGAGTAAATTTCTACTTACAATTGTGTGACATTTGCTTTGTAGGCCAAAAATCACCTAAGAAAAGAGAACAAAGCAAAATGAAGAAAAAAGGACCAAAAGCGTACAAAAAGTGTGAAGTTGGGGACCAAAGTGAACAAGTCAAAAAGTTGGAGGACCTTGGGTTGCAAATTTTGGAGGGCAAAATTGGTATAAAGATCAAAACTTGAGGACCAGATTGTACATGATCAAAGTTAAGGGACTGAAGTGCAATTATATGGAGGACTAAGATAGACAAAAGGAAGAAAAAAAAGAAGAAAAAGGCCTGTGCCCGCGCGCAGACTTAATTTGGTGCCCGCGCGAGAAGGGATTTCTCATATACCGAGCCTAAAATGTTTACACTGTGCGCGCGCGCCAAGAATGCCCGTGCGCGCGCGCCGCTTTCCGGCTGGGCAAATTTTGCCTATTTCGCGTGAAATTCGAGGGTTCTTTTGCAATTTCATCATAGTCGATTTTTGGCCCTTTAAATGCCATTTTTCTCTTCACTTCTAGGGCAAGGAATATAAGAGAACATTTCAAAAGAGAGAATAGGCAAGAAGAAGGAGACAATATCTAGCAAAAATTTGGGAGTTTGAAGGGATATTCAAGAGTTCAATCCAATATATCTCATAGAATACATTCAAGGGAAGATTTTCTTCTATTATTTTGAATTTTTCTATTATCTTCCTAATTTTGTAATGGGTTCTCTCCTTATTTTCTTTTTGTGCTTCTATTCTACAATGGGTTAAGTGTTTAATGTTAGGATTTATGGTGTAACTTGACCTAAGTTTCATTAATGTTAATATTCATCATTTAATGCTTTAATTTCTATGGTTATTGTGCATTTATTATTGTGTTTCAATTTTCATCATGTATGTGGCCAATAGATGATTGAGTTAGGTGGTTTGTGCAATCATTGAGAGATTGTTGTGCATTCTTGGACCAAAATAATTAATGTCCTATGTTGCTTTAGGAGATAGAGATATACTCCAAAACTCTAGGTGACCCATTGAGTATTTTCACATTGATTTAATGCGGTTGTTTGGTTTTAATCGACATAGAGATATAGTAGGTTAACCAATCAATTAGGGTTAATTTCGCTTGAGAGAGGTAATTAACTAAACTTGAAAAATCGGGTCTAATGTCTTAACTTGGAAATTTGCATTGTTGGTTTATTGCGATATTAAAGAAATGACGGTCAAGTGACATCGTAAATCCTAACTCATTTATAATCCGAATTTACTTCTCTTTTATAATAGTTATTTTAATTGATTTTCAAATTCATTTTCTCTTTCGTCTCACATATGAAATCAAATTGTGTGTTTGTTTTTAATGTTAAAATTAAACTGACTAAGTTGTGTAATCAAAAGTAACATTCCTCGAGGGATCGACAATCCGGACTCAAAAAGTCCACTTTATTACTTGAACGCGACTCGTGCACTTGCGGTATATTATTTTAGCGAACAAACATCCATTTGATAAAGAGTGAAATTTTTGTAACATGCAAATGCAAGAAGCATGCGAATGGATTCTAATCGAGCTATCGGTGCAAATGTTTCTTCATAGTCAATTCCTTCTTCTTGATTGTAACCTTGGGCCACTAATCTAGCCTTATTACGCACAATGATTCCATTTTCATCTCTTTTATTTTGAAAAACCCATTTAGTGCCAATAACAATTTGATTTGTGGGTCTAATAACCAAGTCTCACACATGGTTTCTTTCAAATTGATTTAGTTCATCTTGCATTGCTAGAATCCAAAACTCATCAAATTCTGCTTCTTTGAAATTTTTAGGTTCGATTTGTGAAGTGAAAGCACAACTACCTAGATGATTTCTAAGAGAGGTTCTAGTAGTGATACATTTTGATGGATCTCCGATGATTAACTCCTTTGAGTGAGATGAGACGAACTTCCATTCTTTTGGCAATGTGGATTCTTCTTGTGGTTCGGTTGGAGCTCTTCTTTTTCTTGATCGTTGGATTCTTTTGTTTGTTCTTCATTCGATGCTCCTTTGTTTTGGATAGTCATTTGTTCAAAAGGAGTCTCCAACCCTACATCATCATCAATACCTCACTCTCGATCGAGTGGATTAGTTTCATCAAAAACAACATGCATCGATTCTTCAACGACTAGAGTTCTTTTGTTAAAAACTTTATATGCTTTACTAGTCGATGAATAAGCAAGAAAAATTCCAATATCGGATTTTGAATCAAGCTTTTAAGTTATCTTTTGTATTTAAAATAAAACATTTGCAACTGAACACTTTAAAATAACTAATGTTGAGAATTCTATTTTTCTAAAGCTCATATGGAGTTTTTGTTTTCTTGCGACTAACCAAAACTCTATTTATGATATAACATGTGGTATTGACGGCTTCGGCCCAAAAATATTTTGGTAAATTATTTTCATTTAGCATGGTCCGAACCATTTCTTGTAATGTGCGATTCTTCCTCTCTATACACCACTTTGTTGAGGAGTTCTATGAGCCGAAAAATTATGTTCATATCCATTATTGTTACAAAAATCATCAAATGCAAGATTGTCAAACTCTCAACTGTGATCACTTCTAATAGTAGTAATAGTGTGACCTTTTTCATTTTCCACTTTCTTACAAAAATGTTTGAAGGCCTTTAAGATTTCATCTTTTACACTTAAAAATATCACACATGTAAATCTAGAAAAATCATCAACGATAACAAAAACATAATATTTACCACCTAACCTAGCCGTCCTTGAGGGTCCAAAAAGATCCATGTGGAGAAGTTGTAATGGTTTCGTTGTTGAAGAGAATGCTTTTGGTTTAAAAGAACTTTTAACTTGCTTTCCAAGTTGACATGCATCACAAATTTTGTCATTTTCAAATTTCAAGTTTGGCAATCCTTTTACAAAACAATTTTTTGAAATTTTTGAAATAAGCTCCATGTTTACATGACCAAGTCTTCTATGCCAAAGCCAAGTCTCGTCTTTTAATCCAAGTAGACAATGTTCGTAGTTTTCATGTTCAATATTAATGATATAAACATCCTTGTTTCGGCTTCCTATGTAGTGTCTTTCGATGTAGCATTCTTAATTAGGCATTTGGAAGAATCGAATTTTATATAATAACCCTTGTCATATAGTTGGCTAATGCTTAGCAAATTATGTTTAAGGTTATCGACTAACGAGACATTTTCAATAGAGGGGGATAGGTGATTATCGATGTTGCCAATGCCAATTATCTTCCCCTTTGTATTGTCTCCAAAAGTTACATGACCTCCATCTTTAACTTTAAAGTTTGAGAGTAGTGATCGCTCTCCGGTCATGTGCTTTGAACATCCACTATCCAAAAACCATTTGCTTTTGATTTTGCTTGATACCTACAAAGACAATTTAATTTTTGACTTTTGGTACCCATACAAACTTGGGTCCTTGGAAGTTAATTTTTGAGGATTCTTTGATCCACTTGTTCTTGTTTTCAAAATATAATTTCTTCTTGGTTAAGTAATTAAAGGAAATATGCCCAATTTTGTTGCAAAAAGTACAAGTGGTATTTGATGCTTTAATAAACATATTTTTAAGTGATTTTTGTTTTAAAGAGAGTTTGAATCATATTCCTCCTTTATCAAAAATACATTTTTGATTTCCAAGCATCAAGTCAAAGTTTTTCTTTCTTTCGGTGAATTTATGTACTATTTTTGTCAAATCCTCAACCTTTTCTTTTAGAGAAATATTTTCTTTGACTGGTAGCTCATAATCAAGGCGTTCTTTTGATTTTTCCAAAGATTTCTTTAACTCATCCTTTAATAGAAAATTTTTCTTTTTGAGAATGGAATGACCTAAGGCAAGTTTTTCAAAATTTTCAAGTAATTTATCATAAAACTTAAGCAATTCATCGTAAGAGGATTCTTTTGTACTTACCTCATCTTCAATGGCTATGAAGCACATGTTGGCAACTTCATTTTGATCATCGCTTTCATTTTGCTATTCATCATCACTATCATCTCAAGTAGCTTGAAATGCCTTTTTCTTGAAACTATTTCTTTTGGTTGGGCACTCCGTTCTTTTGTGACCTGGTTTGTCGCATTCGTAGCAAATGATTTTCTTGTTTTTCTCTTCTCCTTTGTCATCTCTTCTTTGAAACTTTTTGTTGTTTCGGAAGCCTCTCCATTTCTTGACAAGAAGTACTAGATCATCAAGCTCTTCATTGCTCATGTTTCTTGTTGATGGTTCTTCCTCCATTGCCGAATTTAGAGCAATTTGTCTCTTGGGAGCTTTTTTTGATTCCTCTTTGCTTTTCTTTGATTTCGGCATTGTTGAACTCATAGGTCATCAATGTCCCATATAGTTCTTCTAAAGGATATGAGTTGACATCATTTGTGTTTTCAATGAGCATCCGTATGGGGGTCCATTAGTCCGAAAGACACCTAAGCATTTTGCTCACAAGTTCACCGTCAGTATACTTTCGATCAAAACCTTTTAGGCCATTCGTAATATCGGTAAAACAAGTAATCATATCAACAACGGGCTCATCTTGTTTCATAAAGAAGTTTTCAAATTCTTTGACCAACATTTTTTTTTTGTTTCTTTAACCTTGTTGGTTCCAACATGAGTTACTTCAAGTGCATGCCAAATTTCATGAGCCCACATGTACTAATTCTATTGAATTCATTTGTATCTAGAGCACAATAAAGCAAGTTCTTGGTTTTAGCGTTTAATAATAATTTTCTCATATCTTCTTCATCATAGTCTTCTCTTGATTTATGAATACTTTGATCGCGTTTGCTATCAGCTTTAATAGTTTTCATGGGCACAAATGGACTAGATTCAATGATTTCCCTAACATTATAGTCAATAGATTGAACATAAATCATCATTTTAGTCTTCCAATAATTGTAACTTGTGCCATCAAAGAAAGGGGGTTGGTTTGTAAAGTATCCCTCAAGATTTTGAAAACTGCTGTTAGCCATAACTCAAGATTGTGAAATTTTAAAAGAGTAAGTACAAGCTCTAATACCAATTGAAAGCCCAAGAATGACTAACCAAGATGGGGTGAATTGGTTTTTAAATTTTTTTCGTTAACACTACAAGATTTTAAACTAATGATCACACAAATGATAGTGAAACAAACCAAACTCAAGTAGGCACGTAGAAAATTAAAATAAGTTACAAAAAGTAAAAACGTTAAATAAAAGAGTTAGAGAATGCAAACGATATTACCAAGCTCTACGTCCAATGCAATGATCTACGTTTCCCGTTACCAAGCTCTCCGTCACAAGCAAGGCCTTTATCACTATGTTGATTGACTTGTGGCACAATCCAACCCTTTACTATGCTTCCGGTGACTTACAATCAAGGAGCACCGATCCTTTTACAATGTTGAGCTTTTCGGGACCTCAATACGAACCACAATTCAAAAATGAATATACAAGTGAAAACTCCTCTTCTTGATGAATGATAGAATCAAGATTGATAACAAGAAGAAAAGAGGCAAACACTTCAATAGATGGCAATGAGTTTAGCTCAAAGTGTTGAATGAAAAACTTTTTGATGAACAAAGGACTTTTCACAAATTTAATCACTCAAATGTTTTTCAACAATTCAATGCTTTTGATCTTCTTAAAGATGGAAAATAGTGTGGTTGGGATCAATAAATGTCTCACTTTAATGCTAAAAAAAATTTGATACAAATGTAGGAATAGTGAGATATTTATAGCACTCAAAACGGCTAAAATTTATGTCAATCCGGACAAGGGATCCGGACGTCCGGATGAGCTAGCCGTTAGAAAAGTGCAACGGTCAAAAAATTGAGTGTTGCTTATGCGGACGTCCGGTTGGCAACCCACCGGATCGTATTCTTCATGATGATTTAATCAATGTAGGTATATTTTGAAGAATAGCCTTATCCAATCTTTTCAAGGAGAGTGATTTATAAGTTCATTCATTTGATAAAAGTATTTACTCATTTGAAAAACAATTTTATGCAATTTCTTTTGTCTTTAAAAAAATATGATTTTCTTATGCATAAAAGATTTGTTTTGAGCTACTAAACATTTTATGGCCAAGTAACGAAGCATTTTACCTTTACATATATTTGATGTATTAAAAATTAATATCTCTATATATATGTCTTGTTTCTTCATGAGCTCTTTTGCTTCCATTGGTTTGTCAAGTTGTTTACACGAGGATTGTCTATTGCGAATCTCACGATCTTTGATCTTTTGTGCATTCATCCTTGATAGCATTCACGATGGCTCTAAACAACACTCGAATACAATTTGTTAGATTTAAAAGTGATTTGTTTGTAATAATCAAAATCGAGAAGTCAACCATAGGTCAAAGGTGTTTTGATTCCTTGTGATGGAATTTGGCTCAAGGTAGAGATTTGTTGTGGTGTGATCCAAATTCCATGTGATTTGAGATTTTGGTTGATTGGAGAAAGTCTAAGTACTTGGGTTTTTTAGAGTCCTAATTTGTGGATATCAAATTTAAATAATAATTAGGAGTGGCTTGGAAAATGACTCACAGACAATCACTTGGTTGAGTCACACGAGTCAAGGGCTCAAGCAATGTAGTTCAGATGGGTGAAGTTGACAATCCAAGGTTCAAGTTTTGTGAAGGGCTCGGGAGCCGAAACGAGTTGGGTTCAAGGTTTAAAAGATATTTGGAAAGAAAACGAGTAGCGTGGATTAAAATGAGCATAACTCTCAGCTCGGGTGTCGAATTCTCGCCCATGAGTACAATTCGAAATAGTCATGATGCAAAAGATTACGCGGGCACATGGTACTTTTGGGCTTATGGTCGCACATAAACATGCAGAGAACAAGTTGGAGGAAAAATAGTATAAAAATTTGGAGAGAATTTTATTTTTTTTGGTAGTTTCCTATTTTGACTTAAATACCATCTTTTTAGCATCTTTTTGATCTATTTGAATTAAGCATGAGATTATCTGGCTAAATTAGGATTTTTTTCATAGTTTCATACAAATAGGATCTATTATTATTAATTAAAAAACAAAACTTTGATTATTTGAAAGAATTAAATTAAATTTGAGAGTTTTATTCCTCCAAGTTCTTGGTGGTTTAAAGTTCTAACATGAATTGATTACGCCCAACGAATAACGCAGTAGTTGTAGTGCAGCTTTGGGGTGTCATATCCACAGGGAGATGGAGGAATGTTTAAATGAGTTCAATAACTTAGGGTTCTTGTGATTTGGATGAAAAGAATTTGTTTATTGAATTAAAATGTAAATGTCACTGAATATAATAATTGAATTTAAGTTAATATGTAAAATAGTGAAGCGTCGGAATTCCCTCAACTGGATTGGATCAACAACATCAATAATTCATGCACTTTCTACTCAATTAGAAGTTTTTGTCCTAACTTTCCAATTGGAGGATTTAGCAATAAAAACCAATTTAATTCCACATGTAATTCTAGAATTTAAGTTTCCTAAATCTCATTCCCACATTAATTTATTGAAATCAGATTCAAAAGCGACCATATATTTCTAACATATAGCAGTAATTAAATCATACCAATAAAATATCTGAAATTTAAACTCAAACAAATATTTTAATTGTTCAATGGAAGAAACTTGATTAAATCCATGAAAAACTTAATAAAAGTTAAGTCAAATTCAAATCTAATTTATAAAGAGGAAATATAAACCTTAGAATTATTTAATCAATGAAAAAGTACATTACATGAATATATGATGCAGAAATCTCCAATTCCAATCGAGTTCCTTCGTAACTTCACCAAAAGATTTAGTTCTTCATGAGTTTCTTGAGCAAAAAGAGATGAAAGAATGATGAATTCTCAAGAATGATGAGGAATGATAAGTTCTGAAACGTTTTTGGGGTCTTCTTTTGGGCTTTTCGCGGCCCAAACATAAAAAAGACCTAAGTTTGCACAGAACGGCGCCTAGGCGCCATGGGAGTAGCACCTAAGCGCTGAAAATCTGTAATTTTTGGGTCTGGGTAGCGCCTAGGCGCTGCGTTGCTGTTTCGAATTCATCATTTTAAGTATTTTCATTATAACTTCCTCTCTCGATATCCGATTGAGCCGATTCAAGTTGGGTTGAAAATCTAATTCAAAGGGCTACAACTTTTCTTTATAGACTATCTTCAAATTCGATCGTTTTCTATGTCAAAGAATTGTCTCAATATGAGGCTAAAAATTGATGAGAAACTTTTCAGCTTGAAAGCTGATTTGTAATCATGTTTTGGCTAAATTTTATCCCTTTGATTCATTTCTTCATCCAATGGACCTCTAACGCTCTCGAGTCTTCATCACAAGATTGGAAACAAGTTTAGAGTATTTGCTTTTCAGTCCTAAACTTTCACTTTCTTCCATTTTGATCCGTTTTCATTTGTTTCTTCAATTTTCCATCGTTTTCACCAATTTGCAACCTAAACCATGATATAGAAGTAATTAGTGCATTTATTCATCAAATAATCTTAGAAATACAAATATTAATGGGTGAAAGATGTAATAAATGTGCTATTATCATGAACTTATCAAAAGTTTCTCAATCCTTTTGTAGCATTCTCACTTCACAGTTTTTGTTTCGGGTAATCAACGAGTCGAATTTTTTACGCATAATCTCAGTTCTTGATACGGGTCGAGCAATGGGTCGGGTTGATCTTTACGCGATGTGAGTTCTAACTTTATTGGGTTGGTTTCATCTTGTTCGTGTGTTCTAAGATCAATTCTTGGTTGTGTTTACATCAGTTGGTATCAGTGATTGGCTCTAGAATTCAAGTCATCTTCATTTATTTATTTTGTTAGTTATTTTTATTGTTTGGGTAAAAAAGATTCAGACTTATTGTTCTTGTTTTTAATCTTTATTTTCGTTGTTTAATTGCCTCTAGATTAATTAGTTAGTTGTTTAAAGAAAAAAAATTATTGTTCACGTCGTTACTGTTCACGACGTGACTGTTTAAAAAAGTCTCTACATATCGTGAATGTCTAGAGGCAAAACAAAACCAAACAATGAAAAAATTTGAGTCATTTTTGTTTTCTTTTTTTACCTTGAGTCAATTACCTCAATCCGTGAATTCTATTGATTATCCGAATTGTACTCTTAGTGGTGTTTGTTGAGGGATTGTGTCCCATTTGATTGGGATCGGTTATTTCTCGAGCTATTGAAAAAGAAGGACGAGCGATAAAAGACACGAGTGGTGAGCTTAATATCGGGTAAAAGCCAAATTTCGAGTGATAAACGTTGGGTAAATTAATTTATTTTCTTGTTATTTATTTCCCTTTAATTTTTCTGTTATTTACTTATTTGTAAGAAAAAAAAGGAGATATGAGTAAATGCGAGGATGGAGAGGTGCCTAAGGGGTTTTATGCGGAGTTTATAGATAATATGCATGCTATACATCATATGTTTGATCAATTGGATTAGGCGGTTGAATGTATTAGTGGTGATGTAACTAGGCATGAAACCTTGATTGGGAGCTAGCAGCGAGGGACACCCCAAAAGGTTCTTGTGGGGTAGATGAGATAGGTGAGGACAGAATTTTATGGCTGAATTTGATGGGGAAGATGAGGCGGTGAGCGTAGGTAGTAGTGAATATTATTTGGAAGCTGACATGGGACGAATGATGAATATATGTGGTAGGTTTGATTGAGGGGTTGATAGAGATTAGAGAAATATCAAACTAAATATTCTAGCTTTTCAATGTCGGAGTAACCCCGAAGCTTACTTAGAGTGGGAAAATGAGGTGGAATTGGTGTTTGATTGCCATAATTACTCGGAGGAGAAGAAGTTGAAGTTAGCTATAGTAAAATTCACTGACTATGCTATTATTTGGTGAGACCAATTGGTGACTTGTCATAGGATAAATTTGGATATGCCAATTGAGACGTGTGGAGAATTGAAGGCTTGCATGAGAAAATGGTTTGTACCTGGACATTATTTATCGAGATCTTCATCATAAGTTACTAACGCTTTCTCAAGGGTCTAGGAGTGTGGATGATTATTATAAGGAGATGGAGGTGTTGATGATTCGGGCAAATGCAGTGGAAGATCGGGAGGCCACCATGGCTAGATTTTTTAATAGGTTGAATAGGGATATTGCTAACGTTGTAGAGTTGCAGCACTATGTGGAATTGGAGAATTTGATGCACGTGGCTATGAAGGTGAAGAGGCAACTTAGACGAAATGGGATAGCTAGGTTTACTATGGAACCCAAATGGGGTAGTGGTGATAGGAATGATCGGTTGGAGACTAGGAGAAAGGTTGAAGTACCTAAAGTTAAGGATGAGGTGAATAAAAATAAACCAAACATTAAAAATCAAGCCGGTAGGTCGAGGGATATTAAATATTTCAAAGTGTTTGGGTTCATGGCATATAGTTTCACAATGTCCAAACTAACGGGTGATGATTCTTTAGGAAAATGGAGAGATTGAGTCAGATGATGGAAGTGGGAGTGATAGCATGCCTGAGTTGGAGGATGTTAAGGGTAAAACTTGTGTGGAGTATCTGGTTATGGAGTCATTGGTAGTGAGCGTGCTCTTACTATACAAATGAATGTGGATGATGAGGAGGAGCAATGGGAGAATATGTTTCACACTAGGCGTCACATTAAAAATAAGGTTTGCAGTTTGATTATAGATGGAGGGAGTTGTAAAAACGTGGCTAGCATGACCCTTGTAGAAGAGTCGGGGTTACCTCTTATGAGGCATCCACAATTATGCAAATTGAAGTGGCTGAATATGTGTGGAGGGATCTGGGTTACCACGAGGGCCATGGTGAATTTCAGCATTGGGCGGTATAATAATGAGGTGTTCTGTGATGTGGTTTCAATGCATGCGGGACTTTTATTGTTGGGTAGGCCATGACAGTATGATAGGAGAGTGAAGCATGAAGGATTCACAAATTATTACAACTTGGTAAAGGATGGAAGATCTATCACACTTGTGTGCCTTTGACACCATAGCAAGTCCATGAAGACCAATTGCAATTGAAAAGTGAGCGAGAGAACAAAAATAAAGAGTGGAAAAAAGAGAGCAAGAGAGAAGAAAGTAATGTGGCTGAGAGTGAGGGAAAAATAGCAGAGCCACACGAGAGAAAAGAGAGGGAAAAATCAGAGAGGAAATAAAATTTCAAAGTGAGCTTATATGCAAGAAAAGTCGAGTGTGAGAAGGCTTTAGTGAGAACTAATAATTCCCTCCCAAATTTGGATAATTCTCTTGTGCAGGATGTCAAGGAATCATTCCATGGCGGAATAATTCGTGGTGCGCCATACCTTTACTATCCACGTGTTGTAAATCACATGGAAGATTTGGTGAGTAACAATGAGGGTGTAAGTGATCACGTCATTGTAACGTATCAAATCTCTATAGTTAGATCAGACTATGAGCTTGCATATATGAAATTTTTTTTATTTGTTTATGATATGCATTTACTACATGATGAGATTCTAGCATGTCACATGGAGTTAATCATATATGCTAGGCAATTAGGATGCATTATTGTTGACTGGGTGCATGAATGCTTTTATTTTAATCACAATAGTCTTACCTGTCTTAGTGTCACGAGCTGCAACTTTGCTTAAGCCCCGTGATCCTATCATTGTAAATAATTTATTTAAATAGATAGAAATTAGAAAATTTTAGTATGATTCTTCGCGCTAGAAGACGTCTACTCCCATCATTTGGGTTTTTGTTCCGAAGTTTATTATAGGGGGTATTGGTCTTTCAAACATTTTTCAAGCTTGCTAGTGTTTGCCCCCTGCACTAACCATTGTAATTTCCTGCTTTCGTCTATTGTAATGTTCAGCTTTCTAGCAATCAATGATCAAGTTTATTTCGTTGCGTTTCAATTTCATATTGCAAGCTTTCTTTAAATTGTGATCAAATTTACTTTCATCCCAAAACGACCGAGAGAAGGCGGAAGGTAGTCTAGCGGAGCAGACAACTACTGCACGGTGTCCCCTTTCTGTGCTAAGAAAAGGTTACCTGTGAAAGTTGGTATCAGAGCTGCGGCTCAATATCTCGATTAGAAAGCTATGGAAATTGATCCAAATTCCTCGAACACCACGGAGGTGATAGATGTTCAAAAGAGGAACATCAGACAGTGTTTGGAGGCGTTTGAGGTGACAAACACTAGGTTGTGTTTTGCCATGGAGAACCTCGGAGAAAAGGTCGAGGTGGTAGAGACGGAAATTCGGGAATTACGCATCCAACTGGATGAAAGCCAAGAGGCTTGCGCAGCTATGATTGAAGCTGTTGGTATCATACTTGATCTGCAGGATGAGATGAGAGCGTTGAAAGCTCAATTACTAGTGCTTCAACGCGCGGTTGGCAACAGACAAGCCATCGCACATGAATCGGTGCATAGACTCAAAATTCCAAAATCGTGTACCTACGGATGGGCACGCGATGCTAAAGAAGTTGAGAACTTCTTGTTCGATATGGAACAATACTTTCTTGCGGCTTCGATCAAGGACGAAGTAAGAAAGGTCACAACAGCTACCATGTATCTAGGTGGAGATGCAATGCTATGGTGGCGGACGAAGTATGTTGATATTCGGGCCAACAGGGTCCGAATTGATTCTTGGAATTTTCTCAAGGAAGCTATCAGATCTCGATTTTTCCCAGAGAATGTGGAATATAAGGCACATCGAGCCTTACGAGAACTGAAACACACAAGCTTCATCAGGGAGTATGTGAAGGACTTTTCAGGACATATGCTGAACATTTGAGATATGTCGGAGAAGGATAAGATATTCACCTTTATGGAAGGGTTGAAACCGTGGACACACACGAAACTTCAGAGACAGAAGATCACTGATTTGAGCTCAGCTATGAGAGCTGCTGAATGTGTGAGTGATTATCAACCCGAATCGAGAGAGGATCAACCTTCGGGAAATAGTCAATCGGTGGAAGGTGGAAGGAGACCTTTCAGACCCAGCTCGAACTCAAATGGGAGAGAGCGTTACTCTCAGAATAGGGGAGGACCCTATCAAGGCAATCGCCAGAGTAACTCACAGGAAAACTATCAAAATAGCCGTCAAGGAAACTATAATGGTAGCACCAGTAATGACTGAAATCATGGAAAGGCAAAGGAGGGCAGATCTGATGTCGCTCCTAAATTGAAGTGCTTTCTATGTGAAGGACCTCATCGGGTTGCAGAGTGTCCTCAGAAACGGATGGTGAATGCATACTGTCAACTAGCAACGGGTGGCTCGAGTTCCAAACAAAATACCCCACAACCTAGCTGTCATGGCGACACCGACTCCGAAGGAGACGAGGATGTAATTGGTACATTCTCGCATTGGTGCAATACATTATCTCACCAAGCTACTAAAATGGATGTAGTTCCCTCAAGAGAGCCAAAGATTGAAGAATCGAGTGCTCGCATTTGCAAGGCTAAAGGCCTAATGTACATTGATGTGAGGATCAATGGAAAGCCAATCAGGGCTATGGTGGACACCGGTGCACGCACAACTACCTCGCAAGTTCCAAAGCAGAGCGGCTTGGACTTGTTCTGGAAAGAGGTAAAGGGAAAGTCAAAACAATCAACTTTGCTGCTCAACCAATAGCAGGAATAGGAAAATCTGTGCCGATCAAAGTAGGTCCCTTCGAAGGAAGGACAAATTTGTCGATAGTTCAGAAGGATGATTTCAAGCTCATTCTCAGATTGGAATATCTTCGGGATACAAAGATAGCAGTGTTGCCGCATTCTGACTCATTAATAATGATGGGTAGCAAACCATTCATTATTTCCATATAAGTTGGGAAAACTGGGGAAAAAGGCGTCTTGACCATGTAATACAGTAAGAGTTTTAAGAGGAATGAACCCTCATTCGTGTGCTCTCTTCAAACAGAGGATATCGAAGAAACAACCGATTCTATTCCAACGCCGATCACAAGGCCTAAGGAAGTTGAAGACATCATTCCATGAGTTACCAAAAAAATTGCCAACGAGGAGGGCAATTGATCGTGGGATTGGACTTGTTTCGAGTGCCAAACCTCCCACCAAGACACCATATCGTATGGTTCAGCCGGAGCTTGAAGAGCTTCGGAAGCAAGAGGGAGAAGTGTTGGGAAGTAGGACTATCGTGGAGTGCACTTCTACACTACTACAATGTGCATACTTCTGGCCTCAAAGGCGGGATGACATTGCAGGTTATGGAAAAACTTGCCTTGTTCGTCAGCAAAATGTGGCAGATTATCAGAAATAGGCAGGCTTACTGGAGCCCCTTTCCATCCTGAATGGATCAGTCGAGGGTGGATCGACGAACTACATTAGTGGATTGCCAAGAGTTGGAGACTTTGGCACTATCATCATCGGGAGGGACAGTTTATCGAAAGATTCAACGTTCAGCACAGCGTCCAAGTATATATCAGCCGAAGAGACAGCTCAACTCTTCTTCAAGCATATTGTCAAATACTGGGTACTGCCTATCGTCAATGATTGAGATTCTGGACTTATTGGCATATTTTGGACCAAGCTATTCAGACTTCTTGGTTCAACTTTGAGCATGAATTCTAGTATTCACCGAAGATCAGACGGACAGACATAGCAGTTCAATTCTATGCTGGGAGACTATTTTCAACACTTTACCTCTGCTTCGAATGAAATTCGGGTGAAACTTTTGGATGTGGCTTGGATGTGTCTTAATGCTCAAAAGAGCTCTTCTCCCAATAAGAGTCCTTTTGAAATTACTACTGGCCAACAACCGTTACTCCTCCATACTGCAGATACTGATCAGAGACAATACAAAAAATTTGTAGATCTGAAGCAACTAGTGTTTGAAGTGAAAAGATCATAAATGAAGGTTGCTGAAAAGATTCTTGACTACCAAGCTACTCGAGCTTCTGGGAAATATCTTTAAGAGTACTTGGTCAAATGGAGCGGATGCAACAACAAGAAGAATACTCAATGGCTCCGAGGACATCGCCAAAACAAATGGGGAGAATGTTACGGGCTGCAGCTTTGTTTAAGCCCCGTGATCCTATCATTGTAAATAATTTATTTAAATAGATAGAAATTAGAAAATTTTAGTATGATTCTTCAGCCAAAAGACGTCTACTCCCGTCATTTAGGTTTTTGTTCTGAAGTCTATTATATGGGGTATTGGTCTTTCAAATATTTTCAAACTTACTAGTGTTCGCCCCATGCACTAGCCATTGTAATTTCCTACTTTTATCCATTGTAATGTTCAGCTTTCTAGCAATCAATGATCAAGTTTATTTCATTGCGTTTCAATTTCATGTTACAAGTTTTCTTTAAATTGTGATCAAATTTACTTTCGTCCCGAAACGATCGAGAGAAGGCGGAAGGTAGTCTAGCGGAGTAGACTATTGCTGCACGGTGTCCCCTTTCTGTGCTAAGAAAAGGTTACCCATGAAACTTAGGTTGGAATTATGGAGTGTGTTAGGAGTGAGTTTAAAGTCTACTAATTCCATTCCGCATTCCAATTTGATAAATGATTCTAAGTCACTAATCTTGTTCAATTTAACGTTTTCATCTATTGGTGTTAGTGTTCGAATTTGTGAGACATAGGTGATGATACGTACGAGGTAGATACAAACTCAAATGAGGTCCAAACTATATCCTAGGAGAGATGAATCATGTCATTCTATTGCTTTGATTGAGAATGAAGGCTACAATTTACTTCTGCTGGGTAAGTCTGTAATATTTAACATTTTCGAGGTTGCTAATGTTGCTTCGTTTGATGCAGGTTCGGATTCGAGGTCGAATCTTTTCGAAAAGAGAGGAGATGGTATGATACGGGACATACAATCACTTGGTCGGGTCGTATGAGTCAAGGGTTCAGCAATGGAGTTCAGATGAGTAAAGTTGACAAGCCAATGTTTAAGTTTTGTGAAGGGCTCCGGAGCCGAAACGAGTTGGATTCAAGGTTTGGAAGATATTTGAAAAGAGAACGAGTAGCGTGGATTAAAATGGGCATAACTCTCAGCTCGGGTGTCAGATCTTCTCCGATGAGTATAATTCGGAATCGTCACGAAATTCTACACAAGACTACGTGGGCACATGGTACTTTTGGGCTTGCGGTCGCACATAAACATGTCGAGAACATATTGGCGGAAAATAGTATAAAAATCTGGCGAGAATTTTATCTTTTTTGGTAGTTTCTTAGTTTGACTTAAATACCATCTTTTTAGCATATTTTGTGATCTATTTGAATTAAGCACGAGATTATCTAGTTAAATTAAGGTTTTTCATAGTTTCATATAAATATGATCTATTATTTGAGAGAATTAAATTAAATTTGAGAGTTTTATTCCTCCACGTTCTTGGCGGTTTGAAGTTCTAACTTGAACTTATCAAAATGTTTCGCAATCCTTTTGTGGCGTTCCCACTTCACGATTATTGTTCCAGGTAATCAACATGTCAGATTTCTTACGCATAATTTCGGTTCTTGATATGGGTCTAACAACGGGTCCGGTCGATCTTTGCGCGACGTGATTTTTAGCTTTCTTGGGCTGGTTCTATCTTGTTCATGGGTTCCTAAGATCAATTATTGGTTAGGTTCACATCAAAGAGGATATATATATATATATATATATATATATATATTCACATTGTATCTCTATATTGAAATAAAATGTAAAGCGGAGGAAACTTTGGCTTAGCAAGATACCTTAGCCATATATGCATATATCATAGTTATATCATTTACAAGTAACTGACTATATAGAAAATAAGGAACCAACATAAAGAAAATAACCTAAAGGACTCCTTGAAGTATAAACCCATTATGCTGAAGATAAAATAGCAACATGACTCTTTTAAATGAAAGATAAAGATAAAATCCTACTTATACTCTAACACACACACCCCGCGGGCGCGGGCGCACAAAGTGAGAGAAAGGTCACAGACTCTCAGTTTGGACCGTAGAAAATTAAACAGTGCAGCCGTCTGTCCTTTAGTAAAAGCATCAACAACTTGATCAACAGTGGATATATAATAAAGTAAAATATCCTTTTTGACAACCTTTTCTCGTATAAAATGGTAATCAATTTCCACGTGCTTCGTACGGGCATGAAACACAGGGTTTGTAGCCAAGGATAATGCTCCAATGTTATCACACCATAACGTTGGAGCTTTTGGAAGAGAAACTTTTAGATCATGGAAAACTATTCATAGCCAATATAATTTTGTAGTAGCTAGAGCCATTGAACAATATTCTGATTCTGTGCTGGAACGAGAGACTACTGATTGTTTCTTAGCACTCCAAGAGATGAAATTGTTGCCAAAAAAACACTATATTCACTAGTCAACTTGCAATCATTGGGATTACCGGCCCAATCAGAATCACAATAAGCATGTAATCGAACAGGAGAGGTCTAATAAAGTAGACCAAAATCAACACTGCCCTTTAAGTAGCGTAGGACACACTTAGATGCAGTCCAATGGAAATGGAGGTAGGACTAGTGCGTTGTATTGCCAAACCTGAACCGTCGACAACATTGACTTCTTCGGTTCCGTCATAGGCTGCTGATGGTTAAATTTTTAGCATCTGAAGTGACATGGGCATTTGCAGCACTATTTGCATACCAAAGATCATGTTCATACATAGCATTACGTTCGGCAACCATTGTAGCAAGTTCTGTTGGTGGATGACGCCCCTGATAGGAATAATCAATCTATGGGAACAATCAAGAGCTTGATGAAATTCCTTCTTACAGATTTGACAAACTTCACTTTTGATTTTAGACTGATTAGAAATAGACAAACAAGCTAAATGGGACCTCAAACTAGATTGACCTGCAATATGAGGCTGAGCTGTAGAAGAAGATTCACATGTAGAAGGTCGAGATAAGGCTGGAGAGACTTTAGTTAACATGGATGCACACTGGCCTTGGTTCGAGATGCAGTCATTGTAAAATGAGGCTCGACACTGGTATAAGAAACTTGCTGATTTTCGAGCATTGATTCATAGCTCAAAAGCTCGGCTTGAAAATCATCAAAAGGGAAATCCGTTTCCCGTGAAGCAAAATTGAAGAATGTAACAAAAGGGTTATTGGTAGGATTTAAGCCACTAATTATGTGTGAGATCAAATCCTGATCATCTACAGCCTTACCAGATACAGCCAGTTGAACAACCAAACTCTTGGTCGTTTTGACATTATTTCCCTGACTGAGGGACTGAAGTGGACGCTTGATGTGAGCTATTCTGGATCTTAACTGAGAGGAAAAATGATTGGAAAGTGATGTCCATACCTGATGAGAAGTATTGATATGATACGGTGTGGACGTAACCTTTTCAGATACAGAGGAGAGGAGACAGCCGAGTAGATGTTGATCTTTCTGATGCCATACGAGATAGGCTGGATTAGGTGAACCATCTACAGTAGTTTTAGGGGTGCAATACTACAACCATCAACAACGCCCATATAATTAAAGCTGTGAAGGATAGGAAAAACTTGAGAGCTCCAATTCAGATAATTTGGACCTTCAAGTTTGACGAAAAATACTGGGCAATATTAGGAAGAGTTTGATAAAGTTGTTGATCTACCATTATGGAAGCAATATTAAGGAGAGTATGTGGAAGTTGTTGATCTGCCATTGTGAAATAAAAAGGAAAGTGTGCAGTAGCATGTACCAGGAAGAAAAGTGTTAGCTTGGAAGCTCTGATACCATGAAATAAAATATAAAGCTGGAGGAAAGTTTGGCTTGGCAAGATGCCTTAGCCATATATGCATTTCATATTTATATCATTTACAAGTAATTGATTATACAGAAAATAAGGAACTAACATAAAGAAAAAAACCTAAAGGACTCTTGGAAGTATAAACCTATTATGTTGGAGATAAAACAGCAACAATGCTCTTTTAATTGAAAGATAAAAATAAAATCTTACTTGTACTTGACACATATTACAACATTTCCGTTATATTTTTTACATCTTCAACAACATATTGAGAGATTGAGAGATTAGATCTCAATTGAGGTTATTGAAATTTTGATATTGTAAATACAAAACTATTCACTATAGTGGATTGTTCTCTTCTGTCTGTGGTTTTTTTTTTTTTCGAATTGGGCTTTCATGTAAATTCTTGTGTTCTTATTTTCTTTTTCGTTATTTCATTATTGTCATTATCCTGCGATCTGTTTCATAACAAAAAATAAAAGCCTTATTGTGAAAAAATAAAAATAAAAAAATAAGTCAAAAATAAAAGAAAGCCTCTTAAGGGGGAGAACTAGGATGATACAAATATTTTTCCTATTTCTCGAATCAGCTGTTATAATAGTTTCATTGCACCTAGTTCCTGCAAATTCTCAAGACTTCAAGTGAGGACAGCTAACCTCTAATAGTGTGCTTCCGGTTAATAGCCAAAAATTCATAGGAATAGAGATGACACGTATTTAAGAATGGACGAAGGAACGAGAAATTGTGGTGAATTAATTGGTAACTATGTTCAGTCGATTGAATTTTAATTGTGCATATGTTCTTTTGGTTGCAGACACAAGTTGCAAGTGAAGAAACACATATCAATGATATAGGTATTTTTCAACTGAAGGTTTTATGTATTTTGCAGCTTCCATTCTGTTGTCAATTTTTCTTTTGTTCTACAGACAAGCCGAAAACTGTCTATGTCAGATTCAAATTGCAGAAGGAATGTGCATTTAGCCAGCAATTCCTAATTGTAAGAGATGATCATGTTTTCGGTTTGTGGGTTCCATCAGATGCAATACCATTGAATTGGTCCGATGGACATGCATAGTCAGTCGGGCTGGTAAGGATTTTGCAACGAAGGTGATAATTCTTAATGTTGGCAAAAATCATTTTAATCATTTCTGTTTCTGTATATATTCACAGGATCTCCCAAGTGGCATTGTAATTAAATATAAGTTCATAATGAAAGGAGTTACTCAAGAAATCTTTGTCAAGAATATTATAAATTGTATATATTAAACTTATTTCTATTATAAAGTAAAAGATAAATAAGACTGTAAATAACTCTAAAAGGAAATATTACATAATAATTATACAATTAACTATTAAGGAAAATAATCATCACTATTGGAAAAATACCATAGAAATTATTCTTTCAATTTCTTCAACACCCTCCCTCAATCAAATTGAGTTTGAAACACGAATCGATCCAATCAAATCTTCAAAATTGCTTCTATGTCAACCAAGCCACACAAATAACTCAAAGTTGATGACAATGAAAAATCAACATCCACCAATATAACCAAAACATCACCAAGATTTGAAGGAGAAATCAGATGATAGTCAGTCTCAATACGGATTGGAGAGAAAGAAGGAACACTCATATCTGTAAGTAAACAACACATCCACTACTAAATCAAATGGATGCAAATTTCAAATTCCAGCTTCACAAATACCAAATGAACTGGACGCAAATTTCAAATTCCATCTCGACAAATACCAAATAAATCGGATGTAAATTTCATATTTTGGATACACCGAACCAACACCAAATTAAATTCCAGATGAACTGGACATATACTAAATCAAATTCCAAATGAACTGGACCAAATTTCAGATGAACTGGACATATATTAAACCAAATTTCAAATAAATTGGACCAAATTTCAGATTATCAAAAGTTGAAGAAACTCCAAACAAGCTTAACAGGAGAAAATGCTGTTCTCCGAACAAAAAAAAAAATCATATATTTCACAGTAAAATCAAACCAATTAAATAATTGGCCCAATTACTCCAACATCCCAATAAATATTAAACTTGTTTTCTATTACAAAGTAAAATACTCTATTTATAGGGTTGTAAATAACTATAAAAGGAAATATTGCATAATAATTATACAATCAACTATTAAGGAAAATAATCCTACACTATTGGAAAAATATCATAGAAATTATTCTTTCAATATCTTCAACAATCTTGTGGCAGCCGGGGGCCGATTGAGTTCTTCAAACATGGGAAACTGAAAAGGCGATAACTGTTTTGGAAGATTGGGACAATCCTGAGCTCCAAATGATTATGGAGCAGGAGGAACTTGTAAACGATCCAAGTGAAAAATCTATGATCGATTCAGAATTAACGATGGTTGCTGAGAATTTAATTCAACCAGTAAAAGATGATGGGACATATGTAAACAAAGTAACTGTGAGTACGAATGGCTATTTTAGGCTCATGGAGAACCCGTCCACCGATAAGGGTGCGAAATGGTTGCAGAACATATTACTGAAGAAAAGGGAGAGCCAGATTTGAATACGCGAAGTGAAGTGTCTGGTCCTATGGACTTGACCCATGCAGAAAAGGAAGAGCAGATTCTCGGAAATGATGTCTCAGCTATCAATGGAAGTGACTTGTTGAGCTTGAGAGATGAAGCGAGCCTATTTCCTGATGAAGGTATTCCTGTTGTTCTAGTACCGGGTTTGATTACAATGCCAATGGAAGAGACTCGAGAAGAATCGCTAAAGGAAGTGGAGAAAACGAATGCTACTAATATTTTAGTTGAATGATAAAGCCGAGTCGTCTGATTCACAACAGGAAATGTTGGTTTTCTTTATCACTTTTTTAAGTATTTCGCCTTGGAATATGAAATTTAGCTGCAATATCAACCTCTTTATTTAATGCATAATCAAAATGTTATAAACATAAATTGATGATTGTCAGATGAGATCTTACATGTCTAATTGCAATTTTATTATGTACGCGTCTGGAGTCATTTTAGTGGTCGAAGTTTTTGCATGTGACAATTCTCATTTTCTTGAAACTATTTTTATCCATTTGAAGGAAGAAAGTGCATCTGCCTCGTTACATCTTGCAGGAACTAGTGAGACGATGACCTATAAGAAAGAAGAACCTTGTGTCAATGCATGTGTAGAGAAAACTACTATTATCCAGTCGAAGGAAGCACGTGCATCTGCCTTGCATCCTATGGGAACTAGTGAGATGATGATCAACAAGAAAGAAGAACAGTACGACTATGGACGTGTAGAGAAGCCTCAACTGAAGAAGACGACGATCTGAGTAAAGAGGAACTGCAAGATGGTGTCTTGGAAAGCGATTTACGATGGGGTCAAATAACTCTGCAGAAATTCCTTGCTTATATGGGATTTCTGTAACATTTCAAATGGTTCGAGCAGCAAAAGTCCATTACTCCAAATTTCGAGAAAATAGCAGCGGAGGTATACAATCTATTGCCAGTGTTGCATTTTGTCCCCAACTTTCGAAACAGAGCATTTTGGTCTTTAATATTTCACTTTTGTTGCACCCCTAGGCCCCCAATCTATCGCTTTCCAGGAAGCATGTATATATTTTTCCGAAGGAAATGTACAAAATGAGTGCAATGTTTCTACTTCTAGGGTTCTCTTATTCATCAGCCAAGATTTTAATACATATATGATTTAGCTCTTTTTCGAGCTTTAGATCTCGAAAAAGAATGTAATAATCAATTTTTTTTTTAACTTCAAGGCTGTATTGGGCCTAATTTTCCCTCAAAAGAATGCGTTCAAGTCTAACCCACAAAAATAAGGTTTAGAGTGGAATACCTTGTTACTTGAATAAATCACATTCTTAAATTCTTGATGGCTTGATTTTAGATATCGGTCTCCAATCTTGAAATCTTGATGTGCATTTTGGATTCCTTGTGGATTTCAGTTCCATGTCCATGTGCTAATTCGACTTGGTCAAATTTAAGCTTATGTCTGAGCCATTTTTTTAATTTTTTTTTTTTTTTTTTGCCAAAAATACATTTTGGAATAGTATTTTATTAGAGAATGAGTTAAAAAATAAAGAAAAATTTTACGTTTGCATATAATATTATTTTATTGAATAATGTGATTAAAAATAAGAAAAAAAATAATGTGATTATTTTTGTGAAAAATTGAGTTTTGAATAGTGATTTTGAAGAGAAAGTATGATTAAAAAGTACTGAAAATTTTTGAATTTACGTATAGAATATTTTATTGTGTGAATGTGATTGAAATGAGTACGTAGAAAAATGAGTTAAAAAAAAAATGATGGTCAAAGAGGGGCTTGTTCATGGTCAACCTTAATTTGACTTTTGACTGTGTGACCCATCAACTCTGTACTTTTCATGAAGCTATCAATTCAAAGTAATCAATTTGAAGTATATATAATTTGGGAAAAATTGAAGCAGCGGTCTCTAACTTTTAATTTGTGGCAAAAAAAAGATTTCTAACCTTTAAAAAATATGCATCTCGAGTCCAAATAGATGAAAAACATCAACTTTTCCGTTAGTTGACCAAGAAAATGATTTTGACCATATTTTAACAATTTTTAAAGGGATAAAATGATAGTTTTACATTTTTATATTGTAAATAATTAAAATATTAAGGGTGTGTTCGAGACACATTATTTTGGAAGAATGTATTTTGGAATAATAGATTGATAGAGAATGTGTTGTTGAAAAATAAGGAAAAGTTATTGATGTGATGGAAAATATTATTTTATTGAAGAATGTATGGTTGAAAATAAGTAGAATAATGAAAATGAAAATTTTAATGTGTACCAAATATGGGCTAAATAAAAAAGAGTAAAAAGACTATTCCTCGAACCTAACCCCAGCCACACTACCTATCCCAACATTTAAAACTAAATTCGAAAACCCATCGTCGGCCAGTGGCCACCATCGTCACACAAGGCTTGTTTCATCCTCAGCTCCAGGGGTGGACACAACGCCCGACGAGAGGGTGAAACCGCCCGTGTTGGATCCCTCGGAGCCTTCAATTCCGCCGGGCACTGCTGACTAGAGAAAAGAGAAAACATAGAAGAAAAGAAAAGATGATGAGGAAGAAGAACATGTCACACGCGTGGGCCTTTTTTTAAAGTTTTGGCCCATTTGTTTTGGGTTGAGAAAGTTGGGCCTTTTTTATACGATTCAGGATTAGCTGTTGGGAAAGGGGGTTCTAGTTTTAAAGCACTTGAATCCTTACCAAGGATTGATCCTGAGACCACTACCTCTTTTTCTTCGGCTGCCACCACTAAGGTAATTTCTTTGAATTGCAGATTTAATTTTGTGCTCCATTGGATTGTTAATTTATATGGTAATTGCTAATGTTATTGTAGCAGCAGTCATCGGCACCGCAGACATTATTTGAGGAGAAACCATAAACGGCTAATGATGCCTGGAGGAAATTGTACTTAGATCCGTTGCTTTTGATTCTTTTGAGAAAGTAGGAAGCTCTTGCTTGTGTGAAGAATAACCTCGTCCAAATGGCCATGATTCGAAAATCTATAAGTTCCATATTGCACGTTATTCATGTGATTTAGAAAGAATGGTAAAATGTGTTTTTAATTTGTCAGATAGAGCAGGAAGCTCTAACGGTTAAGTGCGTTTACTTGAATAATTTTTAATATTATTTAATTAAATATTAATAAACGATATCGCTCTTACTATCCTTGATTGTCGATGGTCAATGGTCAATGTTCGCTCGGGTTGAACTTTTGTGCTCGGTTCGCCCTTACTCAACTCTCTTCTTCAACACTAATGCCTTTAAGCAATTTTTAGGACTACTCTCGACCTCAATCTTGCAACTAACGATATCAAATTCGTGGCATTCATGGAAGTCCCACATTGCCCTAAAAACGCACCCTCAAGCAAAATAATGATGTTGTTGTTGTTTTGAATATAGCATGGCATAAATTTGGGGGTCTTTGCTTTGGTTGTCATTTCTTGCTCCACCGCTCGACGCTCTTTTGGCTTCTCGGAGTAGTGGCAACTCTTTTGTCATTTCTCAATCACCATCTTCAACCCACGCATCACACCACCGCAAACTACCATCATTGCCACTGCTTTACATGGCTCCGACACCACTCCACCTTCTCCAACAAATTAATGGTAGAAATTTGGGAATGAGTTTCGATTTTGGGATAATAACATGTGAAATTGAGGGTTCTGAAAGAACAAATTCGTGGTGGTAGTGATGACGACGGCGAATGGTAAGATGATGGCTAGCCTACGATAAGAGGTGGGGTTTCCTAGTTTAATTTTGATTGTTGGGGTGGGGTCCTTCCATAATTTCTTATTTAGTATTTTAATTATTTTATAATAGGAAAATGTGAAATTATCATTCTACCCCTTTAAAAATTATTAAAATATGGTCAAAATCGTTTTCTTGGTCAATTAGACACGGTTTGATTGAGGAAAAGTCCCATGGAAAATGGAAAAAAAAATTATATTTCCACCCAAATTTCATGTTTGATTGGCCAAATGTTCTTGACAATTCAATTTCCACCTTATGGGGCCAACATGTGCCCAATTCTTGGTTTTTGAGGAATTCCTTTTCCCATGGTTTTGATGGGAGAATAGTTTTCGAGCTTGCCATTTTTGTTTTTTTGTAATGGAAACAAATTTTATTCCCAATTTTAAACATTTTTTTTTCTTTTAATGGACAATTTTCATGAAAAAAAAAGTCAAACGACCACCAAAAGATCCAAAATTTCAACATTTTTCAGATAGAAAATTATACTAATTAAACACAATTAATTGACAATTCTCAATAATGAATTCTAGGCAATTTAATTTCCAAAAATTCATTTTCTTTCCACCCAAATTCTATCCTTACAATCAAACGGACACTTAATGAAAAAGTGAATGTTTTCTACCCATTTGGACTCCAGATGTATATTTCTAAAAGGTTAGGGATCTCCGTTGACACAAATTGAAGGTTAGGATAAAGTTTACAAAAATTGAAAAAGTTATGGACAACTAATGCAATTTTCCCTATAATCTAAGCTTCAATTAGTAGGCACGGTCAAGTTCGAATCTTATTTCGGTACAAACGAATATATAGAGTACACTAGAAATATGGCTAATAACAATGGCATTAAGTCCCTATTTGATTTCACTAAAAAATTGCATTAAAATCTAAATCAAAGTCAACAATTATTTTAACCACATATTTCATCAATTTTTATCAAATCCACAACACGTGTATGTTACAATATTATATTCCCAAAAAAACAAAAAATAAAAGGTGGAAAGTTTCTTACATAGTTACATTGACTAAATAGGCCTATACTTTGATAGCAAAGGAATCATCATAATTCAACACTCTTTATGTTATCGAATATTTCAGAAAAAATATAAAACTATTCGAGAATTAAAAGATAAAACACACCTCACATTTTGGGGAATATATTGCTATCTCCCCTTGTATATTACAAACTATGGAGAGAATGCGAGAGAATGAGGGACGATTGATCGGTAAAATTTTCACATTTTACTGAGTTGAAGAAGAGTGGCCCCCTCAGTGGTGGTGGCATCACTGGCGCCACGTAAGTCCCTAATGGTGGGGCGCTACCGGGGATTGATGTGCAGGCTTTGGAGACTTACACTGATAACATTTAGCAAAGAGCCCGAATGTGTCGACTTGTCCGACAAAATTTGTCATGCTTGCCCATCCTCCAAACCCGAATCCAACCACCAAAACCCAACCTACCACAAATATGTTCAGTGCATACATGGCTGTCCAGCTTGGCATGAAAAACGGAGGCTTTTCTGCAGCATTCTGCAATTATCAACACAAACAAGTCACGACAAACTACAAGACGACTACAAGTTAATCAAAATCATCTAACTCAAAGGATTCGATACATTATTTTTATGCATAAGCTCTATCTTTTGGCCAGATGTGAACTTTCACGTTTCATGAGCATATAAGTATGTTTGTTACACTTGACTAAATAGATAAGTAACGGAAGAGAGACGTGACGGATTTTTACAGTTTTCTCAATAAGTTCTGCAAAGTCCAACATGCCAAAAATCACAAGTAACTACATGGAAAGGACTTTGCCTCCGAAATCTTCATTCATGCCATATGGACCAAAACTGTCACACCTCTCTCTCTCTCTTATTGCGTTGAGTATTATCTAGTCCAGCAATATAAACATGTATATATACGACATGTTTGATGGGGTTGACATGATAATATTGTACATATTCTATTGTCAAGTTTTATCATGTACTATACTGGATACTTACAAAGGTATCTGTAAAATTGTTCTAATATAAAGCGCTGCCGGAATTAAAGTTACCTGACGAGCAGTGGCTTTTCGGTAAGTGAGAATATGGGCAAGAGATGGGATAATGTAGACTGTGAAACTCACTAAAAGTGCTCCAACTGCAGAGTTTATGGGGCCAAAGAAAGGGAAAATAATGGCCAAAAACCAGATTGGAATCACTATTGGCAATCTTGCAAGTGCCCTCAAACATATGCTTTTTGTGTCATGCATTCCTATCACCTTCTCCCACACAAAGTACAATGGTGTACATGCAAATCCGAATGTAATAAACTGTTCAAAAAATAAATAAATAAATAAAATTATTTTAGTATTTGTTTGACAATAAAAGCAATTTACAATGCCTAAGTAGTTAAAGAACACATACAAAAGGGTTAAAAATATTGTTAGTCAGTCAACTTGTAGCGAAGTTATTTTGTTCCAAAGTGATCGATCTGATATGAAAGACAGTAATCTGATGTGGCATAGCACGGAGGTCTTTTGCATGAGTAATGATATTTGTCATCAACGATGACAAGTTCCAATAACATAGGTCCCTGCATGTAATTGGACCTATCATTTAATGTCATTATGTTGTCACATAGGTGAGATGATGATGGTCAATAGTGATGACAAATAGCATTACCCCTTTCGCATTCGACATTCCGTTAGAAAAATTAACAAAATTTGACCGAATAAACAAACTCATTGGCTGATAACAACAAACAAACCTCGCTATAAGTTGAGTGTTTAACAATGTTTTTTACCTCACACAAAATAATTAACGAACCTGGTGAATGAGCATAAGAACAACGGCAGCATCCCTCCAAGCGGTTTTCGGGAGGAGGGAGAAGGCATTGGAGTGGTCAAGGAGCTGATCGCCGAACGCCCAGTAAACGGCAGAAGCCGATGGCAAGGTTAGAGTGAAAACATATAATGTGGCCAATAAGTAAATGTACTTGAACTTTTGAGGTTTCCACATTGCATGCATAATTTCCCTGTTAAATTTTTCAAATGATGAGAAACAAACAGTTGATTTATTCATTGAATTATTGAAGGAAATATGGCCATTTGATTTAAGATAAGGAACACCAACATATATCATAAAAAAACAAGAAATTTGAATAATTGTTTAAGTGTTCCTTTGTCATGTTATGCAATTATTGTCTGATGAACAACTACTTTCAAATAATAGTCACTACACTTTTAAGATGTGATGCTTCGTTTTATTTGATGAGAAAGTTCAATGTTTGACACAACAGCCACCGGTTGTTTTCTAAACTTCGCTTTCTCCACCAGCTCTATGTTGCTTGCATCTCATTTACAAATTAACCTAAACCTTGGTACCATAAAATTTATTTATTACCTTTTATAACCCCAGCCTTGTACTTTCAATATTATGTTAAGCGCCTGTTTGGCAGGTTCGTACTTCTGCTTCTTGTAGAAGAGCTTTTTGAGAAAGCTACCTTAAGCCAGTTTCCTCTTAAAACTCTTCAAACCAAACAAAACAGTGCTTCTAAATAGTTAGAAGCAACTTTTGACTTTTCAAAAATCTTATCAAACGAGCCCTAAATCACATCGACTACCACTCTTTTTTATAGAATATAATAAAAATAATATGGACTAGATAATAAAACATAATATGAACAAGATAAGTTTAATGCTATAAAATAGACCGGACAGGCTGGTAATCAGGAACCGGTCCGTTTACAGGTAAAAACCCGTTGAAACCTATTAAACATTAACTTTGGAATAGACACCTACAAAAACCATTCAATCATTTCTATAAAAGAATTAACTTTTATTTTTATTTATTTATTTTACTTTTTTAATCACTAGTTTGACACTATTGACCAATTGTTTTACTAATTTTTTACATGGGTGGGGTGGGGTAGGGTGATATTAATGTTGTTTTTTTTCTGGTAAACAATGAAAAAGGAGTTCCTATGATCTGTCTTGTAGAACCCCAAGGTGGCCGGCAAAAGCTGCCAAGAAGAAGCCATATGGAAGCAATGGAGGTGTACAAGATAATATTAACACATAATTATCAAATTGAAGAATAAAAAAAAAAAAAAAAAAAGGCTTACACAGTCACAGCATGTCCACCGAAGGTGTACAGAATATTGGTGGCTCCGGTGAAGTACAGAACCAGTTTTGCTGGACCCGAGTGTTGCACATCTTCGGCCTGTCAAAAACATCGTGCACGCTGGACTGAATAAAACTAGACTGAACTCAACAGCATATATATGTAACGATTGTTACTTATAAGTGAAAAAGTTACTTAAATTATTACCTGGCCATGAATAAGGGCTGCTATGGTCATGTACCAAGCCGTATATGTTGTCATTCCGAGGCCTAGAAAAGACCAAATTCTGTAATTGTGAAAAGAAGGAATGAAGACTGTAGTGGCACAGCATGCTCCGAATATGTAAGTCCAAGTCCTCTTGTCCAGTCGATCATTTATGTAATATATGTTACTGTAACAATCGAACTTTAACGTTGTTATTTTCGAATTGAGCTGGAACTAACATTAAAATAAGTAACAACTAAAAGAATAAAGATACAATTTTTTCCTTTTTTTTTAACTTGCCTTGCACAAGCAATGAGTTGGATGACAGATCCACATAGTAGAAAAGTACAGTTGAAGGCTAAACCTACAGCTTTCCAATAAGGACCAAGTAATCCATCCAGCACTTCAAACCACTGCAATGGACAGAGAATTAATTCAAATGGGTTCATTCGTCCCGTCTAAGACTTGCACAATTTTCATAAACAAATTGTCGATCAAATCAAATCGATCGACGAACCTGAATGACATGATTCTTGAAGCTAACACCTTCTTTCTCCTTTCGACTTCGATATTCGACGTATAGAACACTGATGAGGTAGGCTGTCCAACTACCCAGTATGCCATAGAATATTTGAAGCAGAATTCCAGATAGCATTCCCAGTTGGGAGAATGAGTATGGCAATGTCAATAGAACTTGTGCCACCTGCAACAAAATGATCAAAATCAAATAAATAAGTTCAAGAAATGTTTAACTTGATCAGAATTGATAAGGTAAAAATGGCTATGCATATACTTGATTTGAAGCACAACTGAACCAAGCATCAAAGACGGAGCCGCCGTGCCAGAGGAAGCTCTTGACACTGAAAGCGGGTTGCTCCTCCACTTGCTCCTCCTCCTTGCCGCCGTGTTCAGTCTCATTGAAGGTGGGGACAATAGCTTCTTCTGCTTGCTTCTGATGCAACATTTTCTTTGGTTTTTTACAATAAAAAGACCCTTAAAATTCCAGCAGATCTATAAATACAAGAAACGACACTCAATAAGACAAAGAAAACAGTAAACCCCCATCCCACCCAACCCCGGGTTCATAGCAAAAATCCCACTTTCACTTTCTCAAATACCTTCTTTCGATCAGTCTCTTTCTCGAACCCAGATCTCAGATGATGAAATAACACACCCGTTACTCAACCAATACGAAACCAAAGAAAGAAATGGTAGCTGCTGGGGGTTTAATATTTGTTCATTTCCTTGAAGTGACAGAGAATTAAACAAATAAATCAGACAGAGAAAAAAAGAGTGAGAATTCAATGCATAGCCCAGAAATTATTGCAAATTTGTGTAGCTACGAGTAATTAAGGTGAGTTGAAAGGTATTCAAGTTTTCTAGCAAAAAAAGGCTGCCAGAGAGATCTCAAAAGTGGAGAGAAGTTTCAAGGACGGAAGTTTTCTTTCGTCTTTCTTTATAGTGTGCTGCTGAGAGAGAATGAGAATGAAAGGAGTACTTTCTGCTACTAATTTTATGTTTATTTGATTTTAATTTTTTCAAAAATTGATTTTTCTCAAATTTATTTTTAAATATTTATTTTCTCAATATAACAAATTTACATGTGAATTCATAATTTTCTCTATTTTTAATTACATATTCTTAAAAAAAAAAAAAATTATTTTTCACAAAATTACTTATCAAAAAAATCACTTTTATGTATATATGCATGTGAGAGAACTTTTTCTTTTGGGTTTGAAATTCTCTGTTTTCTTTTTCTCATTCGTGTCGTCCACGTAAGATTCGATTCTTGGGGGAAAGCAGTATTGCATGATTGGTTAAAGTTAAAATTTACTTATAAGCAAGTATATTTACAAAAAAATTTATTTTACTATTAAAATGAGTAATTATTATTATTATTATTATTTTGTCTTAATTACATAATTACATTCCCATTCTAAGTTTCTGACAAGGCATCACCGTACCAATTTGCTTCTGCGATTGATGATGATCGAGCTTCTTTTATCTCCTTTTGTTTCAATGACATAACACGAGAGTTAGTTTCAACAAACTTTCAAATTCGTATTTAGTTATAGTGGGTCTTAACGATGTATTTATCTATGTTATCATACGCCCCAACAACATTAAATTCCCTAATTCTCACCACCCTAGACTACACTAAATGATCCTTCAGTTATCTCTTCAAAAAATTACAATCTCGTACACGATTTGAGTTAATAACTTTTCACAAAATGAGATATATGCAGTTGTTCAGATTTCATTATTAGTTACTTTTTGTACTTTTTAAAAAGAATAGTGGTAAGAATAACAAATATATGTGATGCAGGAGGATTCGAGTCAGACGAGACAAAACTGTCTGATAGTACGTTAATGGTGCTGAGATACCATGAGTTGACAGATCAGCGCAAGATTGGCAAATAATTGACAGTATTTCCTAATTGGGACCATCTACGAGCATGTTTCGATATTTTGGCCATAACTTTTGCTACGGTTGTCAGAATCATGTTCATGACCCCAATTCCAAAAGGTCTTTTCGGCACGCACGACATGGTCACGAGCTTTGCTCGGTTAGCATCGATTTCGAAGTCGAATTCAACTGTTTTCTTTTTCGAATCATCAATTTAAGTTATTTTTTACCGTTTATGGTAATATTTCGATTACCTTTTTGACATAGAATAAGAGCTCGATTTGAGCTGAATTTTGGTGATGTTATTTCTTTTATTAAGTATTTTATTTTTGTAGTAAAATTAGAATTTACCATTTTTGGTAAATTTTCACTAATTTTGTATATTCGGCTATATAACCTGACTTGTGGATTATTTTTCATTTAGTTGTTTAATAATAAATATATCTTATCATTTCCTTTGGTGTTCCTCTTGCTTTATTCTCTGTCTTTGTCTGTTGATCCCAGCCTGCAGAATAATCGTTGTTCTGCCCGGCGTCAATATGTGAATAATAATTAGTAGTTTTTAAAGTGTAGTTGAAATTAAAAATTTAACTTATGCTAAATAGTAGAAATAACTATTAACTTATCAATAATATTGGCCGAAAACATTTTTTATTTTATTTTTCCTTGTATTGCTTAGAGAAATTTGTATAGTCCATTTTATGCATGTAGGTCAAATAAAAGATCAATCATCACCAAACTAAAGGGTTATCATCATTGGGATTGCTCACATACTTATAAATGACTGCAGATGAAATTGGTAATTTAAAAAACAAAAAATTGTTCTAATAACTAAGTTGTGTCAGAATTGAGAAATTTGATGACTCGGATCTATTCCAATTTTTACCTCTTCTTCTCCCTCAGAATCAAACTTTTCCTTGCATTTTAGGTCCTATTGTAGATGAAATTGGTAATTTAAAAAAAGTTATGGGCCAAAAAGAAAATATAAGAAGTATAAGGTTGTGTGCCCAAATGTAATTATCACGTGTAGGCCTTCAAACCAAACAAAGCATGTTTAACTTTCACACCCACTATTCATTTTTTATTAAAAAATAGGAGGACCAATTTTATAATTATCGATTCTTCAGCCAAGCCGATTAACATATAGCCGTTAAGAAATACAACAACTTCTGTATGGAAAACAGTCGGCTCAAGCTGAGAGAGTAATCAAGAGCTGCTAGCCACGCCCCAAAAGCCAAAACTTAACACGCGTACCATTAAGTCCCTGTCCACCAGGCCACAACCCCACTTTGGCTCCTTTTTATTAGACGGCGGCTTAATTTGGCCCAGTGACGGCGTTGGGTCCCACAAGCCGAACGCCCGCCAATGGCTGTAAATTTGACCTTTTCTTTTCTCTACTTTTGCGGAGTAAAGCTAAAGAATGCTAATTTAAGTAAAGGAAGAAGACCAGAGACTTGTACTTAGTGTGAAATTAATGCTCAATTAAGGGAAAAAAAAATGGTCACCCAATTTGACGAGATAATATGTTTTATTCAATAGATAGGCTCGAGATTCAAGGTGCTTTAGGACACGAAGTTTAGTATACAATATTGAACGAGATTAAGATCTCGTTTGACGAAAAAGTCAAAAACTAATTCTGAAAGTACTTAAAGGGTGTTTGATAGAAATTAAAATCGAATTAAAATTGAAAAACTAATCGTTATTGTTGATTTTTATTAAACGAGCGAGACCCAATAACGATTATATTTTCAATTTTAATTGAGTTTTGAACTATACCAAACAAGCCCTTAATTTGACTAAAAGATCTCTTGGAGGAAGCTGTGTAATAAAATAACTTTCTCAATAGCTCTTCTACAAAAAATAAAAGTCGTGTCAAATGGTCTTTAAACAATACAATACGTAAATTTTTTATGTTCCAAATTTACTTCAAGTGAGTCATTGATAATTAACGTTTAACCTAGGCTCGTTTTAATGATTTGAGGATACAATATTCTTATCTATGTTTGTGTGGTCAAATATACAATGTTGAAGAAGTATTAATGTATGTATAAAAGGTTAATTGAAGTTTTGAAAAGATAGCACCACCGGCAAGAATTGGTGGAGATAGTGGTGGCCGCAAAGCGACGCCGCCACTACCCAGACATTGTGGAATGAACTGGATGCATTTTGAGGTTTAGACCCCATGTTAAAGGCAAAACTTGCCACATAATTTCCTTCCAAAAATCCCACGTTGTACCGTTCAAACGGGATTTGTCGGCTGTCCCAAGAGCCTCCCACTTCCTACGTCACTATTCATTAATACTTAATTCAATATAAGTTTACAATTTACTATCACACATTCTCCATTAATTTACTATTACAGAATATATTCTTCCAAAATAATGTGGCTCAAATAAACCCTAAATGAAAAATAATAGTTGGGATTCCGTCAGCAACTGCAGAGTCTACGAAGAATTTTTTATTTTTATTTTCTTCTACTGGATTTTGTTTGCATCATAATAACACACATAAATCTCAATCCTATTACAAGACTCAATCTTCCAATTTTTATTTTTATTTTTCGAAATCCTACCCTTAAACTAGGATTTTATTAAACTCATTGATTCTACAATCTATTTCATTGTAATCAGATTCAAGAACTAGCTCTACTCAATACAACAACTAAGGGGGTGTTCGGCAGATATTAAAATCTAATTAAAATTGAAACCCGTCTAATAAAAGTCAACAATAACAGCCTGTTTTTCAATTTTAATTCGATTTTAATCTCTACCAAACACACTCTAAATTTTTCACAGATACAATTGAATTCTTGATAAGAGTCGTAACAAATCAATTTTGGGTCGTCTACTTACTTTTGTACAACTTATTTAATCCTATTTCTTGATGGTGAATCCACTAATACAAGTTGACTATAATAAAGTGAGGAAATGGTGGTGTAACCAATGAAAAAGAGACGTTTAGATTTTGGCAAGCATGAGATTTTTATGCAAATTTTGTAGAGTTCAGTGGGGGAAACAATGATTAAAGAGTGGATTTTAGGCCACGAGAGGATCAAATTTCGGAATCGTGTTCCCCTCACTTGCCCCCAACACATCAATTTCAGTTCGCACTTTCACTATGTCCACAAACACACACGAGGGTAAAAAACATTTGTAGGTAGATGACGATATTTTATACGTGTCATCATCGAATGTGATCGATTTATCTAAAAAAAAATAATTAAATATTTTATCGCACAAATATTAAAATAATATTCTACGCATTTTAAAATTTTTGTGTGTATTGTTTATCTATTATAAATTATTATTTCGTCTTTATCTTGTCTTTTTTTTTTTTTTAATTCTTTTCACTATTCAATGAAAGAAAAATGACTGTCAAATTGGTTGGTTTTTATTTGTTTTGGTGGGATGACATTCTTGGTTGGACCCTAAGAAGTCAATTAATTAAATCAGATTAGGTCTAATCTCCGATAATTTATTCACTATCATTAGCTAAGAATCCAGAGAATTATATATATAATCTCGCATACACGTAAGAGAGCGTGTTTGAAGATAATATTTAAATGTTATACGTTCGATTCGATCCAACATTTTAAACTTTTAGATCAAACGATTCAATATAATATTAGAACTCATTAACCTTCAACGAGAAAATTGATTCAATTACAACTTAAAATGAGCATACAGATTTTAAGATTAATATGTTCAAACAAGTTGTCATCTTACGAGAGCATGTTAAATGATAAATTTTACATCGATTAAATACTAAACTATAAACCAACATATAAAAGTTTGAACTATTCCTTTCAACAAAATTGAATTTTTAAGATGAAACTTCAAGTCTTAATAATATGATCTTCATTTATTCGCCTACCACTTCTTTGATCCCACCTTTTTTTTTTTATTTCCAAAATACATGTTTATCTTTTTTATTTTCAACCACACATTTTTCAATAAAATAATATTACAAGTAAACTCAAGATTTTTCCTTATTTTTTAATCACACATTATCCATTAATCTACTATTCTAAAATGAATTACACACACACACACAAAAAGCGCTCAAACAAGCCATAATCTTAAAATTGATGTTAAAGATGATTATTAAAAAAAAAAAATTGACTTGGAAAAATATTAAATTTGGGATTTAAATCAACTCATAAGTGAAACACCGTAAAATAATTGATCTACGAGAAAACTCTTGCAAGCATAAAATATTTTGCTCTTAAGGTTCAACGCCCTTTATGTGAATGCTTTTCTTCATCAATGTGTGCAAATAAACCTAACATTGGAATCTTAATATATTGCATTGAATTGTTATATAGTAACCTAACATGGACTAGACATGCATAGTGGTTATTACAAAAGTAACTATCAAAGAAGGAAAATGCCTTTTCCACTTTGCCTTTGTGTACCAAATGTTACCTTTCACTCTTATGGAAAGTCATTTTGACAAAAATGGAAAAAAGTTCTCCAATTTTCAAATTTATCTCAAAGTGAACAATGCTTTATAGGTGGCTATGGTTAATAAAGAAAGTGAAAATAGAGGTAATTAATGCTCTTTTGCATCCATTTAGGATGGATTAGGTTTTGAGTGCTTCACTTTTTTTAAATTTTTTTTTAATTATCTGCCATTCATTTTGTACTACATTGACAAAATCAAAATATCGATAAAGTAATGATTCGAAATATCTATCCAAATATAAGTAGATAAAGAGAAATCCGTCCAAATAATTAAAAAAAAAAATCATTTTACCTATAATCACGCCTCTATCAACATGTATTTTACCCGCACAATCGAACAAAAACAGTTAGCACCAAGATATGTATTATCAACAGATCAAAGTTTATCGTACATCAATTTGATTCAACCTTTTCATTTTCAAATTAGTATGCTCCTATGTAATATTAAAGAATTATTTGTTCTATATCAAAATATTTCGTCTTTTTTAACGAGGATAATTTGTTTATATATAAATTTTTGTTACTTCCTACTTTTGTGATTATTTTTTATGGAATTTTGATATCTTATGAGTAAATTTTACAAATTGCTATTGATGTTTGTGCATGATGTCAAGTTAGATCTTAAAGTATTTTTGATTTATTTTGTTACTCCCTACTTTTGTTTGATTAATTAATGATGTGACATTAATGTCAAGATGAATTAACGGGAGTTAGTTCATTTGTCACATAATGAAGTTAATTTTACAAACAGTCATTGAAGTTTGTGTAAATTTCAAGTTGGTTCTTAAATAATATTTTTCACCAGTTTAGTCACCGACTGTAGTTAAAGTTACACAAAAGGTAACTCCTTTAGCGAAACTAAAGATCAAATCAAACGAATCGTTGGCGAAATGCCTTTGTAAACCAAGAACTTTGTAAGATTGATCAAACTATGGCCGACTTTTGTTGGATTCACGCGCTTTGTTGTTACTTTATTTGGTTCGATACTCTAATAACACCATCGAGAAAAAGCAACCCTAGTTTCGTAAAATTCAATTTTTCATAATTTGTTTAAAATTGAAAAATTGTTTTTTTTTTTTGGAAAAGTCAGCGTTGTTTTACAAAGCTTTTTACAGATTATAAGTTGATTGAACTTCTTTTTTAGCTACGCATTTTATTGAATTTACAATTTTAATTACACATTTCATATAACCCACCAACTCAAAACGTAAAAAGCTTTATCATACAGGAGCTGAATCATTCATAAAATCTCGAATCAACACCTTTCTAGTTAGGATTCTTAGCTCTTCCACCTTTCTTGAAGGTAGGAATTTTTTAGCTACGTTTTAGATTGTTTCACTATTTTTTATTTTTTTTTTTCAGAATTTTCATCATTAACATTAACACTTTCTCTTGCATTCATTGCAAACTAAAAATATCATATGCAATAATTGAAATATTTGGTACATGAAGTTACACACACACACACATATATATATATAAAAGTCCGTATTGATATTCGAATCTAAATTGTTTCTTACATTCATTCTATATACATCAACAAAATAAAAAACATCAAATGAAATAATATTTGTATAATTTTTATTAAAAGTAATTTTAGTTCTACATTTCTTCAAATACAATCAATATCCACAAAGTTGTTGCATATAATTGTTACTTTTTCGTAATTTGTGATATGCGCATCTAGGATACACGCTAATGGATTGCTAGGTGACATTTATGTCTAACAAATAGACACTCAAATCTAAAATCAACTTTCAATGCATTCTATGGATGGTTATCATACCGTCGAATATAACTTCTGAATTTAGACGAAGATCTTGACATTGTGTATTTTTATCTATCACAATAACTTGACGGAGTCACCATTTAGAATGAAAGAATAAAGAGTTGTATTATTGATGATAAAAGACCAATACGATAAAGTAAATTCGGATAAGTGACGGGTTTTATACCCCGTGATATGGACCTTCAATTAGGTCCGAATATAGTTTGTACCAAACTGTCCAAATCTAGGACCCTACTCTAAGGAATCATACCATCAAGCTATAAATTGCGACTGCCCAAGTTGGTAACACTAATTTTCAATGTTACATATATCTTCAATACTTCGATAGTGAAATTTTGTATTCGTGCCCAATGAAAGAAAGGGTTAAGCGTTTTGGACGTCACGTGGCTTCTCTGCTCTACATTAGTTAAGTCTACTTGTATAATCGGTTTGCGTATCTAACGATATTAAAAAACAGACATAGCCTTGTTAAGCAAGAATAATCGTCCTACGAGTTAACTTTTCATTTTTCTTCTTTGACCAGTATGACACTAAGGAGTGTTTGATTTAAGATGCTCAATTCGATGAAGTCAAGAACGAGTACAAGTCAACGTGTATTGATTTTTAAAAAAAAAAAAAATAAATTACATTATTTATTCAGATCGAGGTGGTTCAAAGAAATAGTTATGGTTTATGTTGAAAGATTAATTTGGTAGGGTCATGATTTTCAAAGGTACTATTATTGAAGTTGTTGAAGTGATAATGCTATTAGGACTGACCTCAATCATTATTCGTCCAAATGTAATCATATCAAGTGCCAATAAGAATTATGTTAGGTTAATTTTTGTTCGGTAAGTTTGAGACAATCAAAACCTTAAACGGGACAACTAATAAAACATTCTTAGTTTTTACAAACATAATATTATTAAACTTAAAGAGTGAAAGTCAGGTAGCTATAATTGCCTACATACATATAAAATTATCTTGTCGTGCTCAAGTATAAATTAAATATAATTTTTTTTTTTGATAACCGTGAATGTTCGGGCCAGTTTGTGCGCACCTCGACTAATTTCACGGGGCCCTGAAGTTTACAGTCGTTTCTCACCTCAGTGGCCCTAAGGGGACTCGAACTGGTGACCATTGGGGAGCAAACCCAAAGACTGATCAATTGAGCTACCCCTCAGGGTTTAATTATAATTGAAACACAACAATAAAAGAAATAGTTACAAAGAGAGAATCCCTTTACGGTTTGCAAATTGTTATAAAAGGAAAGAATATATAATTATCACAGATTTCAATTATGTCATTCCTACTATTCTTTTCCTCAAAGCGGAAACGAGGGATTTGATACCACTCTTGCAGCTGACATTGAAAGTTTGCATTATATTTGAAAGTGAAGTTAACTGTTGTGCTTCAATGCATTTTTGAGAGAATCAACTCGTTTTTGTAGATGAAATTACGGAAGCAATTGACCAAAAAAAGGAAAAAAATTATTACTATGCAACTTGTGAAAATCCGAATAATAACTTCAAATGATTAATAATGAGTGAAGAGACATTTCAAAATCTTGTATTAGACCTTAAGATTTATAAATGACAAAGTGAATAAAACTATCCATCTCTTTCACGTAATGGTGGCAAACGGGCCGAGCGACTCGTCGGCTATACCGCTCGGCTCGTGGGCCGTTCGGGCTCGTCATTTTGACGAGTCTGAGCAAGAGCCGAGCCCGCTCGGCTCGGCCACGAGTGAACACCTCGTGGGCTCGTCCTCGACGGAAGGTATATCCTACTTTTTTAAAAATAAAATTGACGAGCTCGTGAGCAGAAGCTCGACTTGGCCCACGAGCCACGAGCTCATGAGCCGAGCCGAGCTCGGCCCACGAGTAACGAGCTCGGCTCGTGAGAACTCGTGTGCATATGCCGCTCGGTCAATTTTCATCTCTACTTCCACGTTTGTCATAGCTTAAAATAAATAAAAGCAAGCAAGTGATTGTGTTTCCAAACATATTTCCATAAGGGCCCGATTAATAAGTTAGATTTTTCATGGAAAATAATTCAATTTTCCACCTTTTGACTTGTTTGATGGGGTTTTTTTTTTCCTTAGAATTTTTTTTATTGGTTTAGGGTCACATGTGCCATTTTCCTTGATTTTGTGGAAAAGCAATTCCCACCATTTTGGTGGAAAAGGGCTTTCCATGTTCCTTTGTCTTTTTTTTTTTTTTTTTGCAATTGGAAAAAAATTCTAGACACAATGGTAAAAAAAAAATCACTTTTATTGACAATTCTCATGCAAAACAAAACGAATGGTATTCGACGTGTTATTATTACTATTATTATTATTTTGCAATTGGAACAAATATTAGACCCAATGGTAAAAAAAAATTATTACTTTAATCGATAATTTTCATGAAAAACAAAGCCAAACATGCACAAAACTTTTAACATTTTCCAGGTGAAAGATTATACTAATCAAACACAATTAATTACAATTTCTAGTAATACAAATTTTAGGTAATTCAATTCCCAGTAAAACATTTTCTTTTCACCCAAATTTTACATTTGCAAACGGACCTAGTTCTTCTTTTCTTCTTCTTCATTTTTTTTTACTTTTAAATTAAAAGGCTTACTTATTCTAAAATTAACAATTATGTTAAAATAAGTAATATTATATTATTCTTTTTTTTGGGGGGGGGGGGGGGGGGGGTCAAAATTTTAAAATAAGTAGTTTTATTTTATTTTTTAATTCAAAACCTCAAAATTTTCTTATTTACTTATAATTTATCTTTTTTCAGCTTAGCCAAACACGATCCATTGCAAACACATATTTGATGCTCAACCCACTAAAACATTTTTATCTCTATTATATTAGAAGTCAATGAAATAATATGTTCTTTCCACGTATAATCTCATCATCCTGACGTCATCATGAGAATAGCTACAAGGTTAATATTTGCAACTATACAATTGCTAAATTTGAATTTGTTATCTTATAAAAGGGGGAACCAAAAAGAATTTTATTGTTCAACTGGAAAAAAGCTGATAAAAATCATTATTAAAAAAAGTTTGATTAATTAATAATAATAAAGAATAAAAGGCTTAAAACCGGGAAAAAAAAATGAATAGAGGAAAGGATGTAAATCAATTTTGAAACATTCAATTTCTTTTGAAAACAGTCGCTTTAGACGAATTTAAAACATTTATGACTCGAATGATTAAATTTGACAGTCACGTAATGAATTTATTAATTATTTCTAGTGGTCCTTTCTCATCCTGGGCATCAAACATTACGAGAACATGAATGTTGGTCAGAGTTTCTGAGTATCGAAGAATTATTTCCGTGCAATATATGCTTATATTCAAACTATGCAAATATTGCATTTAATTTGGTGGACCAATTTTTCAACTTGCCATGCGGATGAAGCAATCTATGCCACCAAATTGCATGTCAAATTTCTAATCGACGCCCAAAAGTAGTAATCGAGAATTATGGTCTCAAGTAGTACATGATAATTACTTGGGCAGATAAAAGTAGCAATATGTTCACATTACGCGTCCCTACTTGACCCGATGTGTTCAATTGAGTTGGTGGGTCCCAAGATTTTAACAAGCTTAAATTTGATGACAAAATTTATTATTATTATTATTATTATTATATATTTTTTTGTAGTTCTAGGGCTATACTCAAAACCTAGAGAATTACATATATAGTACATGCTAATTAAATTGAAAAGTCACATATTTCATGTTTAGTGCGTAGTACTAAACAAATTATATGTCTTGTTGACTTTACGATCGGGTAGTTCACATAATTTGTCATCTTGTTTTTTGATACCCATCTTTTATCTTTCTTATCTTATAGATGTTAAAAAAAAGAAAAAGAAAAAAAAAGACTAATTCATGGTAGAGCACTTCAAGATTAAAGTGATTTATTCAAACGATAGTCGAATATCATGAGAAAAAAAATCTTGAAAGAAGTGTTGTCGATTGAATATATTTGGCAATATCCTCAAAATAAGAAAAAAAGAGGGTAATTTGTAAACATTGACAGGATCTGATGGGACTGGATATACGAATAATGAGATTCTTCATACAAAAGAAAAAAAGTAGAATTTAAACACGCCTTCCACTTGGTGACCGTAAGCCAAGTCTTCTAACAATTTATCAAAGTCTCTTTAGTGCTTCTTTTCCGAAATCACTCACGTCACATTCAAATTGCTTTTCTTTATCGAAGAATGTTATGACTTATAATTCAACTATAATGGAACAATTTAACTAGTCAAAACACTTGAATTGAGTGAAAGTTAATCATGAGAGTATGTTTAGAAGATGTATACATGTCACATGCCCGCTCCATGGATGAAGTGGCATGTGGATTTGTTTGGGTTTTGCGTAGCAAAATAATGCCCCATTGCCATTTTCATTCATAAGAACTTGAGAGACAAGGGCACATCACACAGGGTGATAAAGAGAGAACTCAATTTTCATTCATTAGGGTAAAATTGTGTGAATGACGTGGCAACTCTCACTGCACGCCTAAAAAGAGGATCCCACAAAGAATACAAGGTAATTAGAAAGAAATCATGTTCTTGGGAATTTTGCAGAATTAAGGTAACATTGTGTTACCTTAATTATCGAGTACTTTCTTCTTGATATAGATTAGGGTTAATATTCTTTACCATTTCATAATTAATTATTTTGAACTTTGTATAACCAAACAAACCATACTAGTTGCGGTAAGGGCATAGTTATTAGACCCGATCCGGACAAGGTATTGGGTCTCGGGTTACTGGTCGAACTTGTCAGTCAATGGTCGGACCAGCGGGTCATTGCATGAAAATCTATGAAAAATAATAATAATAAAGTATATACATTTTTTTAAACAAAATTATGTATTTTTTAAAATTATTTTTCACTAATTATTTAGGTTTATAAAATAAAGTTAAATGTTTGACCAAATTTTTTATAAAAATACTTTTAGAAAACATATAATGATAAATTGGATACATATTTTTTGCATATAATAAACATTGAAGTACTCTACTCCTCTAATGACTAATGGTGAGTAGGTAATTGTTTTACTTAGAGGTCCAATGTTCAATTTCTTGGACTCCCAATATTTTAAAATACAATTTTGAAAATTGGTTAACCAACCGAGTTAACTCGGTCAAAATCGCCGATTAACTCGATCAAAGATTAGTTTTGACCGAGTCATGTGCATCCATATTAAATTAATCTATCCGTCCCGGATAAGGGCCTGGGTCACTGATTTCCTGGCCCGACCTGTCAGTTCGGGCCGAGTTTTATAACTATGGGTGAAGGTGTCCACCACGGTCCAATATATTGGAGAGCATTCTCTTCGAACGAAGGTTTACATGCACATAGGTAAAGAATCATACGAAGTTTTACTATTCTTCAAGATTACTACAGGGCTTTCTTGCGCAACTTGATAAAAAAATCTTTTCATGTGATGATATACAAAAAAATATCTGTTACACACGTACAATGTCATAACTAGATACTTGTGTTAGCAGCAGAGCCTCATAGGGGCAGGGCAGCGATCATCCCCACAACATTTTTAAATTTTCTAGATTTTTACTGTATTTATATACAATAAACTTAATATATGCATATTTTACCGGTCAAACATTTTTGTGTCTCCCAAGGTGTAACTTTTGGTTCCACTACTAGCTTGTATTCAAACTACAAATGGTCTTTGTGAAAGAGGACCTGTTATCCATAGAAGGAAAGTGTGTAGGGGTCATAAAATGATAACCCACTAAGGGCCATTTAGATAAATTTCAGATATGACCATTTGGGATTGAATGCTCCCCAACCCTACAACTTAACAACTCCACTCCTAGCCCAAAGTTATTGTTCTTAGCTGTGGAGGGCTCATATTCTTCTCATTTTTTATGGCCCATTTTTACTTCATAAAAAACATGGCGCATGTCACGTGCTCCCCTTCCTAGGGCACAAGACAACTACACGCAGACCCGGTCCTGGCTAAAGGCTATCTAGGGAGTGGCCTTGGGCCTCAAGATGTGTGGGGCCTCAAAAAATTTAAAAATCCATTAATGATTTTTTTTTTTTTTTTAAAATTTGGGAAAGATAGTATGGGAAATTTGTGAAATTTTCTTGGATTAATTTTTTTTTTTTTTTTTTTGAAGATGTAGTGCAAATAAAGCACAAGGCTATCCTCCACTCAATAATGATTTTTTTTTTTTTTTTTTTTTTGTAAATTATTCAAGGTGAATTTTTATTCTTCAAATTTGATTGCTACTTTAAAATTTTTTTTTTCTACTTTTTACATGTAGGATATTTTGGACAATAAATGGTAGTCACCATCGTTATATCTTTCAGATTTTACAGATGCCCTTTGTATTTTATTTCTTGAATACACGAGAATTGATTTTGGGTAATGGTCCACACCAAGAGAAATTGTGTTTGAATGGACTATGGATGACGTTAAAGAGATTGTTCCACTTGTAAGAAATTATTTTTAGGGGCCTCGCAATAATTTATTGATTAGGGTCTCAACATTTTCAGAGTCAGCCCTGACTACATGCCCAACAAATCCTAAACCTTTTTACCTTTTCATTTTTTTAGAAGGGGGCAGGTCGAGCCGGGCAGACAAGGTGTAAAAAGAGAAGAATAGTCCCATCATTTCCATCTTTTTTCCTAAACCCTATATAATTTGTTTAAAAACGTGAACTATAGAATAATGGACAATATTAAAAAAGAAAAAGAAACTAAAATCTTCTTAACCGCGTTGTTTAGTCCGATATAATATTATATAACAAGAAAGATGCCAATAATGTAGTCTTCTCTTCTTATTCCAATTAGGTTTTGGAATATACTTGCATAAGCTACTATGAGTTGGAAGTCGGTCACATGTCATGTAGTGGCACTAGACAATATATAGTTATTGGGTTCCATTTTAATGAGATTTTGAAAAAAAAAATGTATTTTGGATTAATAATATTTTGGAAAATGTGTGGTTGAAAGAAAGAAAAAGTTTTGAATTTACGTGTAATATTATTCTATTGAAAAATATATGATTGTAAAGAAGGAAGAGAAAAATGCATTAAAATTAAAATGGAGCCCAAATATGTGCATAGTCATTATTTCTGCACGTGGGAAATAGTGTTAAATATATAGTAGATAAATAAATTTCTTCATTCATTGGCATCTTAAATTTTTAGACCAAAGTTTTTCAATGAAAATAGGAAGTTCCTTTACAAAGAAAAAAGTCTTCAACAAAAGATTTGTTTTTTTAATTCTTAGTTTTAGCATCCTATATTATTATTATTATTATTATTATTATTATTATTATTATCTCTCTCGCATTGATATATGTTTACTGAAGCGCAATGAACTCCCACATAAGGCCAAATCATCTTGGCATATGAACATCGAGGACCAGATAACTTAGGTGATATATCTACTTCATATATTGAATAGCAAGACTACAACTGTTTTCGAACATGTTTTAATGAGAGTATGTTCTTGTCTATGCAACTTGCAAAGTAAAACATGTTGGAATATTGTTCAAATGACAATGAGTGTGTTTGGAAGTGATAGAAGCGGTTTGGAAGTGATAGAAGCGGTCAATCTTGAAAAAAATTGCCGAAACAAAACAATGGAGGCAGAAAATTGGCCTAGGCCTATTCATTAATAAGATGCTTAAATTCATTTTATCCATTTCAAGTTAACATTTTCAACCCCTCAAAAGTATAAAGAAAATAGAAGCTATATTGGATTATGTTTTTGAAGAACTCATTCAAGCCAATTGTTAAGCATTCGGTGTAAATTGTCGCATAGTCAAACTTGAAAAATGCAAATCATTAGTACTCGATTCGACTTTCAGTAGAATCGAATTGTATTGGACCGCACCCACTCCTTTAAATTGGTAGAGATTTATGTCAAATACTCGTCAAAATTAAGCGGTTCATCATATTCAAGATACCGTTGAATAATCATAGAAGCTTGCAATTTAGGAAGCACATCAATGGATTTTAGAGACGTCATCACAATTTTGTCAAAACAACGAGTCTGGTAAAGTTTTCCTCTTGAAATCTCTTTTCTCATTCAAAATCATCGTGCAACGTGTTTTCTCTTTTGTTTCGAATGCAGAAATTTCCTCACCACCATCCTTACATGCACGATCTTTTGCAACCATGAATGCAGCCATTGCTCTTTGGCCGGTTCGTAGCAGAAAAGGGATAGAATTTCCTTTTAAAAACTTTCTTAGTAGACTAAAAAGGACACTACCTCTTAGTTGGATAATAATTGTTGCATACAATTTTTTCTTAAACTTGATAGATATATTTCATGCAATCGGCTTTAATTCTATGCATCATTACTTGTAGAAACTGCAACATGGATACAAATATCAGAGGTTTGGACAAAAATGGCAATTCTGGAACACAAACTCAACTAAATATTCCAACATCAATCTAAATAAAGAGATTCCGAGGGGCAAGGATGGATCAATCTGATTCTAACCTTGCAATATATTGGTCATAGTATTTTGCAGCTCGTTCCAAATCTCCAAGCTCAGTATAACAATCAGCTATTGCTCCATACGCTTCTGTATTTCCCGACGTCTCTCCTTCTCTTTGAGAAATTTCCAGAACCAGAGTGTGGTACTTGATCGCTTCCCGATACTTACCCTGCCGTTGCAGTGATGCCCCTAAAAGATGAACAATAATTTTCTTACGAATCAAACTATTTGAAAAGAACTATAATTCATGGAGCACATTCTACCATGAGAAAAAAAAAATACCCGAAAAAAGTCCAACTAGAATTTAAAAAAATAAACTGTGTAAATATATTTAATTCTTTAAAATTCTTCATTTATATAGTATAAATTTAGTTTTATACTTAATGTTAATTTTTCTTATCGAAATCTTTTAAATATGAGTAACTATTTTTTATTTAATAATAAATTTGAGTTAAAAATAATAACATTCCAAATAAAAAAAGAAAAATGATTATGGTAAACCGTCTTAAGAGTATCGGTATTTGATATGTGTCGAACACAAACACATCACTCTAGTTGAAGTGTCCGTGCAATAGAGGTGTAGATACTTTGAACTTCCCTCGGACCCACCCATGCCAGAACATTGGAAGCCTGAATGTCTTTCAGGAGGCTGTGGCAGGTCCCGAGTACTAAAAACTGAAAATCGATACTATAAATTTGTATAATTTTAAGTCATCTAAATAAGCAGTTGTAAATTTATATAGCATCACATTTCCAGCAAATCAGCATCATCAAAGATATGAAGGACAAAGATCTTAAACAAGAAAAGTGACATACCTAATCCCCTTGCAGCCTTCTTTTCTTCAATCGGATCCTTTAGATTCTGGGCAAGCTCAAGTGCTGTCTTGAACTCTGAAAATGCTCTCTCAAGTTCTTGATTTCTCAAAAAATTCTTCCCATTTTTCAGACGAGAAATTAGATCTTGCTTCCTTGAATCCACAATCACTTCATTCTCTGCTATCCTTCCACTAACAGGAGCATAGCTTAAACTGGGTGCGTAAGATTCAATCTTAGCTTGCCTTCTCAAAGCTGCATTGATCTGGCGCAGCTGTTCATTCAGTCGCTGTAATTCTCCTCTTCTCTGCCGTGCAAGTAATCCTGCATTACAAAATACAAAACAAATGATTGAAGGAATTAAGGGCTAAACTAAAAAATTTACTGCATGCCTTGTCTGGATAACTTATTCTTTCTCTTACTTTTAAGTAAGAAAGTTACTTCTTTTTAAACTAATTCTTACCTCATTGTCAAAAGAAGTAACTTGTTTCAAATTTTGATTAGTATTATTTATTTCTCTTAAAACTTGCATATTTTTTAAATTTCGCCATAGATGATCTAAGTTTTAGATAAAACGGAAATGGGTGGAATATGATTAGTCCAAATTTGTAACTACTTGATTAATATCGAGTTTGCATGAATTTGCAAGCGATTTACCCCCAACGGTGGCTCCTATAAGGGCAACAAAAAGTAACAATGGCATATTGAAAACAGAATTCTCAGCTACACATGTTTCTGCAAGTGCTTCTGGAGCTGTAGTAAACATTAATGCGTTTGCCATGATAAGCGTGGTTGCAGGGAATCTGGAAAACCCTTTTTCCTGCCAAAGTGATATTAACGGAATTAAAGAATAAAGTAGGAGTTCAACCAGTGCCATAGTTGGATATATTACCAATTACAAGTACAATAAAACAATGCACGAGATATACTAGGAACAATTGGACCATTTACATTTCTTCTTCGGGAGATGGCTAGTGCAATTTGAAGAAATAGGGTAGAGAAAGTGAGAGAGACAGGAGTAGGGGAAAGACATATCTTCCGCTTTGTATTTCAAATCAAATAAAGCTAAAGAATCAGGGTAGTAACTAATGGATGAAACTAGTTAGGGCATAAACTACTGCCCAAAAACTTCCCCCAGTTGTTTGCATTCAAGATCCTTGTAGACAACTCCAACCATTCCAACTTAATTCTCGTGGATTGGGTTGTTATAACCCGTTTTTGGTCCAAGAGATTAAATTGAATGTTTTCAAGAATCCTTCAATCTTCTTGCTCATGGCTTCCCCTTATAGTCAAAGCATATCAAAATGTAAAGTAATTAACAGCTATTTTCCCATCTGAATACAATTCATATTTGTTTTCCTATTTCATTTTGGACAATAATGAGCTAACCTCAAAAGCTTAACACAATTCATACCCAAAGAAAACATCAAAATCATGTTTGCGAACATTAGTTCACAAAATCTCTAGGCAGACATTATAATAATATTTCATTACTTCACAAATAAAATTATACAATAACGAACCAAAAAATCAGATTGCAGAAGAACCCATTTACCAAACTCACAAAGTAAAAAATTACATCTCATAATCACCTAGAAAACAATAATTTCATAATTCTAAGAAAAACTAGAAAAGATAAATATAAACACAAACATTCATCTAATAATCAATTTTTTGAAAAACCCCAATAACTGTTAGAAGTACCTTGAAATCAACAACGGCGAGAAATTCTTGCTTAAAAACTCCATCTTTACTTTCTTTTCTGGGATTTGTGCCGTTGAGAGTGGCAAAGACTGTGCAAGGAGAAATGGGTTTTGCAGACTGTGGAATTCTCATAGCGGTTGGGAAGAATCTGCAGAGGAAGTGAGGATGGCAATGATTCCATGAGAAAAGCCCTTGCTTCATCAAAATACACATCCTTATTTCCTTCTATCTGTTCTGAGTTTTTGTCTAGTTAATGTATAAGATTGTTTTTCTCTATTTTAGACGAATCGAGAAAGAGTTAAATGTTTCACGAACTTCCATAATGTCATGGTTTACTCACTCATGTTTAAAACTTATCCCACTGGCCACTCAACTTTAAACAATCACACTCCATTGGCCACGGATCAAAACCGTTGATAACGTTGTCCACATGGCTGACAGAATGACGACTTGACACGTTAAATTGTTAAAATGAATGTCACGTCAATGCCATGTGTGCAAATGAGTTACTCATTGAGATTTGCTCCATGTCACAGATTACTCACCGAACTTTGATTCATGTCACGGATTACTCACCGAACTTCCAAAATTGTCCCGTTGGCCACCGAACTTCACTCTGTCCAACTTTACCACTCCCCCAAATTAAGATGGTATTTGTAGGGGATTAAAACTTAATTTTTTGGTAGATTGTGATAAAAGTTTTTGAAATATGTGATTGAAAAGTTGCGGAACCCATGACATGGTTAGAGACGTATTTTGTTCTATTTAATCAAAGTGAGATTCAATTATAATATGAAATGCATGTTTGGTAGTGATGATTATGGCTGTGCAAAAAGTCTGAGTCGAACTGAACTGAATCGAATCGGATCTGAGCCAAACCAAATTGAGCAGTTCTTCTTAAATTAAATACACGAACGAGTATCTGAATTAAGAACCGACGGTTTCGATTTGGTTATCGATTCTAGAGCAAGAACCGAATCTCTCTAAATTTTTTAATATTGGATAAATCAAATTATTTTAATTTTTTCAAAACAAATTAACTAATTAGGTGATTAATGCTCCAACTCCGAAATTTTTATTTTAAAAAAATTAAAATAATTTGATATATCCAATATAAAAAATTAAAAAATTTTGAGAGATTCGGTTCTTCGATTTTTAGTCTAGAATCGAGAACCGAACCGAACCCGTCGAATTTGAATCTCGTTTTTGATCTAGAATCGAGAACAAAATCGAACTGAACCAAACACGTCTTTCATAATATATTTGAATCTCTATTTGATTAAATAGAACAAAATGCATCTCTAACCATTTCATGGGTCCCGCGACTTTTCAACCATATATTTAAAAAATTTCTATCACAATCTACCAAAAAATTCAATTTTAATCTCCACCAAATACCATCTTAATTTGGGTGAGTGATGGAGTTGAACAGAGTGAAATTCGATGGCCAACGAGACAATTTTGGAAGTTTGGTGAGTAAACCGTAACATAAAACAAAGTTCAGTGAGTAATCTATGACATGGAGCAAAGTTCTGTGAGTAACTCATCTGCACACATGGCGTTGACGTGACATCCAATTAACAATTTAAAGTGCCACGTCGTCATTCTGTCAGCCACGTGGACAACGTTATTAACGGTTTTGATCAAGTGGCCAACGGAGTGGGACGGTTTAAAGTTGAGTGGCTAGTGGGATGTAGGAAAAAAATAAACAGAAAATAAAAAGTGACGAGCAACAAGTAGTCCGCAAGTCGACTCAACCTATATAAGGCTGAGTTGGTGGAGCGAGTTGAGTTCGATTTTTTTTTTTGTTGGTAAAGAGCATGAGTTGGCTCATGTGATGGACTGAGCCGAGATGAACAAGTTAACGTGGCTCACCTAACTATCTATCCTCATTCCAGCTAGATATTTTCAGTCACTCTGCTACTCCAACTTCTACTATTACTCGTGCTACAATTTCCCTCTCCACTCAACCACATTCATCTTCCTATTCTCACAGTGTTACATCATCGGATTCTCTACAACCAATTTCAACGGTTAATTCACATGCTTCTTCTACCTATAAACACCCATCCAATAATTATTCGGGCTGAGCATATCATTCACAAACCTAAGTTTTCCCTTACCATTATTGCTAATGCTGCGTTTAGCCTTCTACATTTGAGCAGGCTATGAAATCTTCAGAGTGGCAACAAGTTATGCACATTGAAATTGCAATTCCATCATATACTGCAAGTGGGTTTATATAGTGAAAAATAAAGTTGATGGTAGAGCTGAGCGATATAAGGAACGTCTGCTCGCAAAGGGCTATGACCAAATTCATGGATTGTAATAGTTTGGGCGTTTAGTCTTCTTGTAAAACCTATTATCATAGGATAATAAAAAGATTGGTCTATTAAATAGTTGGATGTTCATAATGTAGGAAAAATGTCTTTGCTAAGCTACTTTTGATACAATTTTAGGTGGGTTCTGTCGGATCAATTTGGAAGATCAAATTCTCCTCAATCATATATTTATTTGTCAAAATTAGTGTTTGAGTGAATGAGAAATTGGAGTTCAAAGTGAACTATTGGAAGATGGATATATGTACTGGAAGGAAATCAATTAATGTTTGTCCCACATAGGAAAATGATAAAAGCACATACCACTTTATATATTGCTACATTTTGGAAGTGTGTAATCATATGTGTAAGTGTTATGCCCTAGGTCCAATCAACTTTGGACATAAGCACTTTTAATGTATATATAACCGATGCATATTTATGGCAATATCTATTATTTATGTCAATTAATATTCTAATTAATTAAATAATAGAATCCGTAGATTCAAGTATTGATGATTTGTTAATCACAAGGAGTTGTGATTGTGAGATACGAATTACATATGACTGAATCTTAAATCGTCCGTGGTCGTATGTAATAACGGGATACGGATATCGTTATTACGGATAGACCATCGCGTGTGTCATTTCTTACTTATGAAGTAAGTAGTTGATCTTACAAACTAAAGTGTGGAGACACTTGAATGAACACGTGAATGTTTTGTTATAGAACAAAACATTGGAGACCCGCTGAGAGATTCCACATGGTAAATTATCTGAGTGTCAGTGGTTAATCTCTAACGTTCGGTAGTGGAATTGGTCATTTGACTTGAGGTCATCGTAGTGCCTTATATGAGGACAGTTATACTTTGGTGGTGTCGAATGTTGCTCTGTCAAGGGTCGCTAATACGGCATCGTTCGGGTATGTCAAGAATCATATGAAGGTTGTGAATGATCAATAGAGGATTCGTCACTCTTAGATAGTAAGAGATTATGATCTACATTTCATCCAGTTAAGTTGATAATGAAATCCTTGGCCAAGGTGAACTCATAAGTCGGAAAAGAGTTTTCGACTTACATTGACTTAACAGTAGGATAAAAGATATGATCGATAATTGAGATTGACACAGTCCATATCTCGTAATTGATCGGATCATATTGACGAAGGGATTATAGTTTCACGATAAACGAACAAGTTTGGTTTGTCATGTCACGTGACATTTCCCGTCACATGTATTGCCCTGACACATTGCTAGATGTCAATCTGGGACAACGAATGTAAATTGATGATAAATTAAAATGAGTATTTTAATTTATCAGTTTTGATTAGATCAAAATAATAATTCATGTCGTTAGACATCGTGATCGGGAACCTAATGGGTCACACACAAAAGAGAATCAGAAGAATGAAATTTACCAATTAATTAATTAACAAGTGTTGGATAATTAATTAATTGGGTTACTTATTAATAGGCCCGAATTAATTAATTGGATTAATTAATTCATGACCGGATTTAATTAATTTGATTAATTAAATATTGGACCGGGTTAAGTTAAGAGATGGGCCAGCCCGTTTGGACTTATATTAATAGGCTGTTAGGGTTTGAAAAACCTAATGGAACTTTCATTATTCTTGCTAGCACGAGAAAAGAAAACCCTAGCCGTCATTCTTATTCTCTGTGTGGATCACCATTGGAGGCTGGACAATTGGACAGCTTGGATTGTAGATCGTGATCATTGGAATTCGTGAATCAACAAAAGAGTTTGCAGAATTCATCAAGGTATTATTCTAAACACAGTTTCTATCTAAACACAATGTAGATCCTTGTTTGGGAATCGAAATTTGCTTTACTTCCGCTGCGCATTGATTAAGTAGGTTCCCAACAATATGTAGCGTAGATACGCTCTCCATGTGCGCGCGTAAGAGGTGCAAATTAAGGACCAAATTAGAAATTCAAACATTGAACTTTTGTGGGAGTGCCATCTGAGTACACGAATGTCGGATTGAACGAACAAAAAATTTCCCCCTTAGGAGTGTCTACGTTTTGCTTTCAGCTCCTATAAATTAATTATTTTTTTTTCTTCCAAATGACTATCAAACTTCTGAAGTTGTTGAAACCTTAATAGTTATTTCCATTATAGTATTGAGTTAATGACATATTTATGGGCGGATTTACTCACCATTCATAGGGCAAAATTTATAATTGAGCTCGTTTTCCATTATTCAACACCAGAAAAATTCCATAATTTGTATGCATATTTTCCAGTTTAGTTCTGTTCTGAAAAAAAAAATTTCATTTCCATCAAAGTCTTGGTAATCTATTCACATACATACTCAATTCGCTTGTGCAAAAATTGAGTGCTCGATTTCTACAGGTTCTTCCATTGTATCATGGGAGACAGACGTTTACGAAAATCTCAAACACTTGCAGTGAGGGAACAAATTTGTTTTAAGGACACTAAGTTTACATAGGCTTCGATTTGCTAATTCCTTTCCCTTTATTGATTTGAATTTTATTGCAATTTATTACCAGATTGTTCCTTTGAGTAGATAATAAAATTATTGTATTATGCAGTATTATATGGACCAACAAGCTTAAAACAGATTCAAAAATAACAGTAAACAGATTCCAAAAAAAAAAAAAAAAGAACAAATAGGTTCTTATATTATTGATTTTATAAACTTATTTTGATTTAATTTTCAAAAATGGAAACCAAAGAAACTAACATGGATGTAGCTATTGAAAACCAAGATGTAGCTCTACTGTGGCTCAAGGTGGTTAAATTGCAAAGTTATGCTATAAGCCAAACAGTGGCTCAAACGACTGGCCATACTATTATTGTTTGGCTTAATCATGGCAAAAAAATCAGAGAAATTCAATGGCATAAATTTATAGAAAATGTTGTTTTACCTGACCACCTTGAATCTTGCTATGTCATTGACTAAAACTGCCCTAAAACTCAATGAGAGTGAAGGAGATGTGCAAGATATTAACGCACTTGATACTTGGAAACACTTTGATTTCCTGTGATGTGGTTATGTCATGAATGACTTGGCAGATTTGCTGTACAAAATGTATAGTACGATGAAAACTGCTAAGGAGTTGTGAGAGTTTTTGGATAAAAAAATATAAAATTGAGAATGTCGAGACTAAGAAGTTCATTGCCAACAGATTTTTAGATTATAAAATGGTAGACTTCAAAACTGTAATCAGTCAACTACAGGAACTCCAAGTGATTTTACATGAAATTCACGCCGAATTAATGAATTTGAGCGAAACTTTCCAGGTAGCTGCAATCATTGAAAAGCTACCTTTGACTTGAAAATATTTTAAAAATTACCTTAAATACAAGCGAAATGAAATTAACAATGAATAACCGATTATTAGACTTTGAATTGAAGAAGACAACCGAAGTTTAGAAAAGAAGGGATTTAATTCTAATGTGACTAAAGTCAATGTTGTTGAGCATGGTCAAAGTTCTAAGACTTACAAGAACACGTCTTGGCCGTTTGGTGGCAAAGAGACCAAGTTGGGACCGAAATGTGGAATTTCTAAAAAGAAACTTCAAGGAAAATACTTCAACTATTACAAAGTGGGTCATAAGTTTTTGGAGTATAGATTGTCAAAGAAGAAAAAAGAAGTAAATGTGGTGGACCACATGACACATGATGTCTCGAAAATGAATCTCGCAACCTTCATTTCTAAAGTGAATATGGTGGGCTCAAACCTAAAAGAATGGTCGGTTGACACAGGTGCTGCGAGGCATATGTGTTATGAAAAATAGTTGTTTACTGCGTTCAAAGTAATTGAGAATGGAAATAAGTTGTTTATGAAAAATTCAGCATCTTCTGAAATCAAAGGTCAAGGAAATGTGTTTTTGAAGATGACTTCGAGGAAAGATCCGACTCTTAATAATGTGATGTATGTGTTGAAAATCCACAAGAACCCAGTGTTCGGGTCACTTCTAAATAAGCATGGTTTTCGTATTATATTTGGTTCAGACAATGTTATCTTGTCAAAAAGTGCAATGTTTGTTGAAAAATGTTATTTTCTCGATGGTTAGTTTAAATTAAATGCAATGGTTGTTAAGTCAATGATGAATAAAATTAATTATTTTACTTACTAGCTTGAGTTTTCCAATTTGTGGTATGACAGATTATGACATGTTAATTATGATACAACGCGTATATTAATTAACTTGAATTGTATACCTGCATTCTATATTAATTCTAAACATAAACGTGAAACTTGTGCAAAGACAAAATTGATAAGGTCATCATTTAAATCAATTGAAAGAATTACATAACTACTTGATTTAATTTACAGTGATGTACGTAAACAAGTACTTCATACTTTTGTTGATGATATCAAAAAATACTATTATGTGTATTTATTTAAAAGTAAGGAGAACTATAGAAAAACTTATTCTTTATAAGAACGAAATTGAAAATCAACTTAATAAGAAAACTAAGGTGTTGAGAAGTGATCGAGGTGAATAGTATGATACACCATTTGTTGAATTCTGTGTACAACATGAAATCATTTATGAAATCACTGTACCTTATTCGACATAGCAAAATGGTATTGTTGAACGAAAAAATATTACCTTAAAAGAAATGATGAATGCAATGTTAGTAAGTTCTGAATTATTTCGGAACATGTGGGGGAAGCTGTATTATAGGCAAATTACCTTTTAAATGAGGTGCCTCAAAAGAAATCGGAAAAGACTTATTTATGAGTTATAGAAAGGGAAAAATCATTTCTATAAATACTTAAAAGTGTGGAGGTGTCTTGTTAAAGTTACTGTCCTAACACCAAAGAAGGTGAAGATAGACTTGAAAACTATAGATTGTGTCTTCATTGGTTATGCATATAATAATAGTGCTTATTGATTTCTTGTGCAGGAGTCTAAAATACCAAACATACACAAAAATACAATAATGAAATTGAAAAATGCTTCATTTTTTGAACATGCATGTCTGTACAGATCCAAAAGAAGAAGCGAGCTCTTCTAAAAGGACACATGAGACAATGATTGGAAATAGTCAGTAGTCAGGACCAAGAATAGGAAGAGAAAGTTCATGTTGAACCAAGACCTAACAAAATATGATGGACTGAAACATATTATAGTCTTGGTTTTCTAACCTTAAGTGAACATCAAAACTTCCATTTATTTTTGAATGGAGATTTAGAGGAAGAAGAAGTCTAATAAAACCATTAGGTTAAATATGGATTTTCAAAAGAAAATTAAGGACTGATGGATGAATTGATAAATATAATACCAGATTGACAGCTAATGTAGCGAACGAGAAAAATCTTCTGTTTCACTTTAAAAGAAATGTTCTTGTGGAACTCGAAAATGATGTGGGTTACGCTATTACGTCTCTACGACACTTCCTAAGATTTCAAATTAATTATTTTGGCCACGATAGTAAAGCTATGTGCAAGTGTCTTACAATTTTGTAAGGCGTCGAAGACTATTTTAAACGATAAATTTATTTTTTTATTTTGATTTGGTTACGTTATTTGTGATGACATATTTTATATTAATTGCTATCTATGTTAAGTTCTTAAAAATTTAAAACTTAGATACTCTTACAATATATGCCAAACATCCTTTAAACGTGGTTTGTCTTTCAAATAACTTCCATTTTTTAACCACATTATTTTAATTCCTTCTCATACCTATCAACCCCACAATTTGATTTTACTACTAGGGCACCCCATTTAAGCTCCCGTTTGGTAAAGATTAAAATCGAATTTTTAGTATATTTTGATAAAAAAAATTGATAAATGTGTTATTGAAAAGTTGTGGGTGCTATGAAATGTGTGGTTAAAATTAATTATTGATTTTGACTTGAGATTTTAATTGAATTTTTAATCCAAACCAAAAGGGGCTAAATATACCATTCACCCACTAAGTGTCTAACCACTACCCACCTCACTTACCATTTTAAATTCCCATTTTGTTAACTACAAAAAAATACCTACAATTTTCAGTTGGAAAGTCAACTTGCACGATGATTTCACAAATCCACAATAAGGGTCGATCCCACGAAGAGTACGTAATTCAATATTTTATAGTCCGTACAATAATTGTGGGGGGTTTTTGTATCCACACAATTGTAAATGACGCAATTAATAACGAAAACAATCAAAAGACTAACATTGGTCTAAGTCCACATCTATCGTCGAAAATTCACAATTGATCATAGATGCAATGATAATTCAATTCATATTTTGAATATTCACCGTTATAATTATTTTTCGTATCTCTCCTTATAATTAATTAGAATACAAGCGAACCAATTAACGCTAATTACCAAACAACCTAAGACAAGCGCTCTAGATTTAGTTTGATAACCGCATTACGAATTAAAAAGATCGATGAAGCAAAACAATACAAACACAAGTGGTTGCATTTAATTTAGTTGAACATTCTTCCTAAGATTTAACAATTTCTGACGCGACAAATAATTAAATCTTAATTGCTTCACAAGTTAAAGTGATCAAACAATTACGGATTTGAAATTAAATTTAGCTATAGATTGCAACGAATAACAAACTAGTAAGTCACATAGCAATTAAACGTAACAATTCATGAAATAAATGCAGAAGGATAATCAATACGCAAAACAAGAATTAAATAATAAGAAAAACTAGAGCTCACAATATGTGGTTCTGAGACTTCAATCTCTTTTGACCAAGTGTAAAAGTTTAGTTACAATTCATAATTCTAAGAGCAAAATAATAAAGAATGAAGATGGGAGGCGTTCTCTCCATTCTAGGGTTTTAAAATATGTATTTATAGTTATTTTCATAAGGGTTGAGTTAAATTCGAAAATCAGAAAATTTTCCCCGATTTGGTCTGGACGGGTGCCCAGTAAAACCCAGGCATAAAAATTGGCTTCTGTATTTGAATTTTAGGGCCGGGCGGCCGTCCTACCAATATAACTTAGCAACTTTCAGTATTTTGATCATTTCTTACTCTCCGGATATCGGATATCTAATTGATCATTTCTTACACTTACATTATCATTTTAATCCCATTTTCATTCATTTAAATCTCATTTTTAACTGCCAACCACCACTTCCATTCGTAATTAAAAACATTAACCTCCTTCAACTCCTGTGACCACGTTTTCTCTCACAAACCATCATACATATAAATAAATTTCACTTGCCCCTTTTTCCTAGACTAAAGATACCTTTGAATCTGGAAATTTCTGAAGGAGGGGCTAAGATCACGTTGCATTTTGTTATGAATTAAACACAAAAGGGTATTCAAACTCCAAACATTTTAAGGTAGGGTGTTTTCAACACTTTTGTAAGTGAAATAAAAATTATTTGTTTTCGATTTGCATTAAATGTGTTTTCGTGTTACTCATGAGAAAATGAAAAATAATTTGGTGGTTCAAATAAGAGATGAAGAAATGATTTTTGTTATTTGAAAGGGATTATCAAAACCTGAGAATAAGCGGACTGCTTGATTATTGGTTTGCTTTTGCAAAATTGACGGTGATACAAATAACCAAAGTTCACATTTCTAAAGAATATATATATTTTTATCATTTATTTAAGTATTTTCTATTGAGTATTACTTGTGGTACTCATCCCTACAAAAATGTTCCAAGTTAATTTAGGCAATGGTTTGACATAGTGGCAAGTGTTTGGTGATTTAAAATGCTCTTTAACTTTCTAGTAAATTTTCCAATTATGTAAATCTTTTATGAACACTCAGATGACACTCTTAAATTTTTTTAAATGTTTATTTCGTCTAGTTTTTATATAAATTGCACGTCAACTATAAATTTAAAAATGTTGGATTTACTATGCATGAAGTTTAATTATTGCTGAATTGAATTTTCAGATTCTATCCTCTTACTTAAAAATGGTATAACTTGGGCTACAATGCATATTTTAAATGAAATCAGTGGAATTTGAAATGTTTACAAATTTTCTAATAAAGATCTTTGGAATTACCTTAAAATATTACCTTGAGGAAACGTTATGTTTATCTTAGTAGACTATGTTGGGTCAGTTTCGAAATTACTGTCCAGTATAGTTGAAAAAATATTTTCGTGCTTCAAAAATTATCGTTGAGACCCCAATTTGTTTTATATGTTATATGTATATGAATTTTATAGCCTTTGTTAAAATTTCATAAATTTTAATTGACGTTTGCTAGGTCAAACATATTTTTATTTTCGATGCTACGTAACTAGTATTTGTAGATTTCCTCCAAATGTTTTCCAAAATCAAATTGCACCATCATTGTCTAATTCTATATGGAAAAAAATATCCCCCATTATTTTTTTTTATTGCAAACTCCAAAATTTTTCTTATTTACAATTTATTTTGGTTAACATTAAAGAGCTCAAACTAAGATTTTTTTAAACGCTTCGAGTTTCAAGAATTTGGGGCGTTACAACTAAAGGAATTAAACAAAAAGAAGATTTTGATTTTTTCGATACATACTCAAATGTGACAAGGATAGCATCTATTCGAGTATTAATTGCAATCGTAGCATTGCATAATTTGAAGATTTATGGAAGTTAAAATATATTTCTTAAATAGTGAGCTAGAAGAAAAAATTTATATTGAACCATAGTTGTTAGACTCGAACCGAACACTGATCCGAACAATGCAACAAGTCAATGGGTTAGTGGTTCAACCGGCGAGTCATTGCATAAAAAACCTACAAAAAATATAAAGTATAAATTTATTTTAGGAGCAAAATTAAAATTTTTAATTTATTTTTCACTAATTATTTATGTCTATAAAATAAAGTAAAAAGTTGGACCAAAGTTTTTTTTTAAAAATATTTTTATAAAAACTATAAATGATTCATTAGTTATATATAATTTATTGCTCAATATGTCCGGGTAAATCATCGGTTAACTCGGTCAAAGCTTGATTTTGACCGAGTCAAGTGCATTTCTATCAATTTAATCTGTCTGGCCAGGTCAGAGGTTTGGGCCGCCATTTTCCGGCCTGACTGGCCGGGTCGGTTTTTATAACTATGCACTGAACAATTTGAGGGGTTCATTACTCCTAGACATGAGAAAAAAAGGCGTGTAGACTCGTTAAATCATTATACGAACTAAAGTAAGTGCCAAAATAATGAGATGCAAAATTTGACAAAATTATGTTATCAAATAGTTTCAAGATTAACAAATGTAATAATTGTGTTTATATTAAAACTATACCAAGTGCATATATAATCATATGTCTATATGTTGATGACATGCTAATTATGGGCAGTAATCGTGATATCATAACAACTACCAAGAAAATGTTGACAAAATATTTTGACATGATAGATATAGGTATTGCAGATGTAATATTAGAAATTAAAATCCTTAAGACATTTGAGGGGACTTGTTTTATCTCAATTTCTTTATATTGAGATTGTAATTAAAAAGTTTCATATATATGATGAAAGTCGAGTAAAAACTCTAGTAGACTTAAGTCTACATTTAGCCAAACATAAAGATGAACCCATATCTCAATTGGAGTACTCCGTTGAATGTATATTACAAACTGCACTCATCCGAATATTGCATATGTAGTGATCACGTTTAGTAGACTTAAAAGTATGAAAGGCATTGGTAAATGTTCTTAGATATCTACGATACACTTCAAATATTGGATTGCATTATACTAGAAGGATACATTGACGCTAATTGGATATGAGATACAAAAGACTCAAAATCCTCTAAACAAACGTGTATAACTCGATCCACAATGAAATTTGAGCTCATAACTTTAGATAAAGCTAGAGAGGATGCATAATTATTGAAAGCCCAAGATTGACTAATCAAGAGGGGGGTGAATTGGTTTTTAAAATTTTTTCGTTAACTATTCAAGATTTTAATCTAATGATCACACAATTGATAAAGAAATAAACTAAACACAAATATGCACGTATATGAAATGATATAAGCTTGCAAAAGTAAGATGTTAAGTAAAATGGTTACAGAGTGTAAACGATATAATATGGAGGTTCGATCCAACGCAATGATCTACGTCCCCTGTTACCAAATTCCACGTCACGAGTAAGGCTTTTTTTACTATGTTGATTGACTTGTGGTTCAATCCAACCCATTACAAGGCTTCCAGTGACTTACAAACAATGAGTATCGATCCTTTTACAATTTCGAGCTTTTCGGAACCTTAACACGACCCACAATTCAAAATAAATTTACGAGTGAAGTCTTCTCTTCTTATTGAATGATAGAATCAAGGCTAAAAACAAGAAGAGAAGAGGCAAACACATCAATAGAAGGCAATAAGTTTATCTCAAAGTATTGAAATGAAAAACTTTTGAAGAACCAAAGATTTTCACAAAGTTAATCGCTCAAATTTTTTTTAAGAATTTAATGCTTTTGATCTTCTTAAAGATAAAGAATAAGGTGATTGTGATCAATAAAAGCATCCCTTTAATTATTGCAAGTGAAGAAAGAATGATGTATTTATAGCACTCAAATGGTTAAAGTCTCTGCCTTACCGGACATCCGGTAAATACCGGACGGTCAAATATCCATTATTTTTTGTCAGAAAATTTGAACATTAGAAAAATGATCGTTGGAGCCAAAATCTGGGATACCTAACGTTCGGTACGCCACTTTTGGCTCAGAATGTTCTCGTTTCTTATTTTTATCAAATGTAGGTATTTGAGGAACGTTTAAAATTTTTTTCAAGGTATTTGTTATATTTAGTGCATACATGTTCCGATTTTTACCTTTGAAAACATATTTTTCAAGTAACACATTTTGTTGTGATTTTTGATTGTAAATTCAAACTTTAAGCTCGTCTTCATCGTCAAGTATTGAAATGTTTTACATTTACATATGATTGTAAAAAGTCTAAGTACTTTATTTTGAATATCTTGACGTGCACTGCTTGTCGGTACTTCGACTTGAGTCTCAATTTTTTTTGAGGCGTCTTTTCGCGGATTTTGCCATATAATTTTTAATAATCTCGATTGAATGATTATCATATGAAAATTTCTTGGCCTCGAGTATTCGTGACATCAATTTTATTCATGTGCAATAATCAATAAGGACACTTGAAATCAATTTTTTAGTAATAAACATCATTTGTTTTTGACAATCAAAACGAGAAGTCAATCATAGGTCAACAATTATTTCGTAATTTTTTAGAGGATATTCCATGTTGGCTTAAACACGTGCTTGCAATTAGTATGAATTGTGGTAGTCAGTCGGCTATCGGTAGAGTACAAAATAGTATGTATAATGGTAAGTCTCGACATATCTGTCGAAAACATAATATAATTGAGCAGTTGATCTCAAATGGTGTTATTTCCATAGATTATGTAAAATCTAGAGAAACTTTTGCGGATTCGTTTACCAAACACTTACCAAATGATCAAGTATATTGCATATTAAAAGTAAATGGGCTTAAAGCCTTCTACCTAAGGATTCTTATGATGGTAACCCAACTTTACTGAATGGAGATCTCAAGATCTTGGTTTAACGGGACAATTAAGTTATAAAGATTCAATAAACACTTGAGAGTTAAAACTCCTACCAATTCCAATGATAAAAAAGGCTATTTGCAAAAAGTTTTAGATTAATTTATATTTTTAATTATTCCTATATCTTGGACTATCCAAGTGGAGTATGTCAGACACTCTTAATAGAAGATCACCTATATAAGTGTGAAATGAGACCACTTCTATGTGAATGTTTCAAATGCTTGAATTTTCTAAAACACTTACGAAATCTAAAAGTTGTTCAGGGTCAAAATGAATACAACCATGAGAACTCAAAAATATTATGGAGGTTATTGTGTTGATACTATTGTGTTGGTTTACGCCAACCGTTGAAAATTCAAGACATCGTGCTCATTGATTAGCTAAGTAAATCCGATAGTACTCTACTACGGAATGTTCAAACCCATAAGGTATCTATCTCGATGCAATAACTTTTCGCTTGATCTCTCTATAGGGTCCGTATAATCTATTGTATTAATTTTGATTTATGTGGGAGATTGTTGGAAAAATTGGTTTAATTAGTTTGTTTGATCAACTTCTAACCAATTATTTAAGTGGCTTCCATTAGTTGAACAAAATATTTTTTAGCCGAGTGTATTCTAGTCCTCGAATAGATTACTGTAATGTATTTATTTTCTCAAAATCAATTTAGGGTGAATGAGAAATTAAGACAAAAAGATGATCACTTGAAGTTGAAAATACGTTGGAATAAAAAATTTGTGAAAGGTTAAAAAATGTCAATCTCACATAAAAAAACTAGAAGAATAGAAACTACTTTATATTGCTCAAATTTGGGAATGAGCTTGGACCCCAAGAGGTACCAATAGTGTTTGAACAGGGATGACTGATAGGAATGTAAAATGTATATTTTTCCCTCCTTATTTTATGCGCTCGTATGTTTATTTTGTGCCAAAATGTACTCATTACGTTCATATTTTGATTTAGGTGGCAATTCTATGGATATGGCGTAATTTGGAAGAAATATGTGAAAAATAACCAAAATGAAAGAAAGTGAAAGTTCAAGGACTAAAGTGCAAATATTCCAAACTTGTGTCTAACCTTATGATGAAGATTCGAGAGTGTTAGATGTCAATTGGATGAAGAAAGGATTCAAATGGATGAAATATGGCCAAGATATTTTCACAGATCAATTTTCAAGCTGAAAAGTTTTGCATCGGTTTTCAGCCTCATATTGAGACCAATTTTGGACATGGTAAACGATCTAATTTGAAGATTGTCTCTGAATAAAAGTTTTAGCCCTTTGAGTTATCTTTACAACGCATCTTGAATTGCTTCAATCGGATATCGAAAGAAGAAGTTATGGCCAAAATACTAAAATCTGTCCGGAGGAAGTTTCGTAAAACTATGCGGCCGCAAGCCTTTAATTCCATGCGGCCGCATAGACTATTCCCGAGAGTTAAAGTGTTGATTTCATTTATTCCTTGCGGCCCCAAGCCTCTAACCATCGGCCGCATGGTTCATTTCCGGGACGAAAATTCTGGTTTCCTAATTTCAATCAAACACTTATGGAAACAAATCTTTCTACACTTTATAAACCCTAGAACACAACCAGAACGTGGAGAACGCCTCCCAACTCTATTCTTCTCTATTTTTCTCTTATATTCATGAATTGTAACTAAACTTTTACACTTGGTTGAAGGAGATTGAAGCCTCGGAACCACATATTGTGAGATCTAAATGGTTTTTCTTAATTTAATTCATGTTTTTTAGTATTGAATATTTTTCTACACTTATTTCTATGATTGTTATGTTTAATTGCTAGGAGGCCTACTAGTTTATTATTCGTTGCAATTTACCGCTAAGTTAAATATCAAATCCGTAATTGTTTGATCCCTTTAACTTGTGAAGCACTAGGATTTGATGATTTTCTGCGATAGAGGTTATTGAATCTTAAGAAGAATGTTTAAATAGATTGAATACAACCGCTGGTGTTTGTGTTATCTAGTTCATCGATTTCTCTATTGTGTAAAGCTGTTATTAAATTGAATCTTGAGCGCTGGTCTGGGGTTATTTAATAATTATGGTTAATTATAACGCTGGTTTCTAACTAACTAAAAATAAGGAGAGATAGGAAAATAATTCCAACGGTGAATATTCAAGATATGAATTGAATTTTTCTTGCATCTATGATCAATTGTGGATTTTCGAAGGTGGATATTGACTTGGACCAATGTTAGTCTTTTGATTATTTTCGTTAATTTAGTTTTCATTGTTATTAATTGCGTTATTTGCAATTGTTTACATACAAAAACCCCCACAATCATTGTACGAAACATAAACTATTGAATTATACACTCTTCGTGGGATCAACCCTTACTTCCACTACTACATTAGTTTTAGAGGTTTAAGGATTATTTTTGGGTGTCTACGATAGCACACCAAATTTTGGCGCCGTTGCCGTGGAGTGGTGTTAATTTATTTTTGTGCTTCTTTAGTTGTTTATTTTATTTTTTTAAAAAAAATCAAAAAACAAAATCAAAATTTTTAGGTTTTTAGGCAATTTATTGTTCTTAGGAATTTTAGTATAGAATTTTATTTATTTTTCTTATTCTAGTTTCTTTTTAACTTATTTTTCATATTTTTTTTAGTTTCCTTGATAGTTTATGCTCATAACTCGATCTTCTACTCAAGAAACTTGATTGCAAATATGGCCATCAATTCTCAACAATTTAGCACTAGATTCGACATGTCATCTACATATGTTAATGAGGTAAATGTTTCATCCATTGAACAACAACTTGCGAGTCTAACTACTCTTATTTGTCAAATGGCTGAAGGTACTATACAAATAGCAAAGACTTGTGGAATTTGTTCATTGTTAGGCCATTCAACCGATATGTGTCCAACAATTCAAGAAGAATCCGTTGAACACATAAATGCAGGCGGTAGTTTTCCTGGACAACCACAAAGGAATTATGATTCCTATTTAAACACATACAATCAAGGATGGAGGGATCATCCAAATCGTAGTTACGGGAATCGACAAGTGAATCAACATATGAATCAAAATTGGCAGAATTTCCAGCAATATAATCAGTCATACCCTCCTAAACATCAACATAGCCAAACTTCTAACTCTAGTATGTCTTTAGAAGATATGGTTAAATCTCTTGCCACTAACACTTTACAATTTCAACAGGAGAGAAGGGCTAGCATTCAAAGTTTGGAAAATCAAATGAGTCAAATGGCTAACGCGGTTAGTAGGTTGGAGTCACAGAATATGGAAAAATTGACATCTCAAACAGTGATAAATCCAAAAGAAAATGTAAATGCAATCATGTTGAGAAGTGGAGAGGAGGTTGAAGCTCTAGTGAAGGTAGCCCCTACATCATCGACGGAAGAAAATAAGGAATATATCACAACAAAAAAGAGTGCTCCTAACGATACTGAGGTAACTGAGCGTAAGTTTCCACCTCTTTCTGATTATAAACATGTACCTCATTTTCCTCAAGCTTTAGTAGGATCTAGGAAATATGAACGATATCATGATGAGCTGCATGAAATTTTTAGTAAATGTGAGGTAAATATTCCACTTTTAGATATTATTAAACAAATGCCTCGTTATGCTAAATTTTTAAAACACTTGTACACAAGTAAAAGGAAACAGAAATTGAAGGGGATTGAAAGGGTAAAAGTTGGAGAACAAGTATCTGCAATAATTCAAAAGAAACTTCCTGCAAAGTACACGGATCCAGGTATGTTCACTATCCCTTGCATGATAGGCAATACTAAGTTTGAGAAGATCATGTTAGATTCCGGAGCATCTATTAATGTCATGCCATATTCTGTATACACTTCCTTGAAATTAGGACCTTTAATTGACACTGGTGTGATAATTCAACTAGCTGATAAATCTAATGTCTATCCTAAGGGGGTAGTTGAGGACGTTCTCGTGAAAGTTAATGAGTTGATTTTTCCTGTTGATTTTTATGTGCTTGACATGGGCAGTAGTAATCAAACTCTCTCTATTTTGTTGGGAAGACCGTTCTTAAGGACATCCAAAACTGAAATGGACTTTTATAATGGCACATTAACCATGGAATTTGATGATAAAACTATTATACTTAATATTTATGATTCCATGAAACATCCATGTAATAATAACCATGTTCATTTTATTGATGTGATTGATCAATTAGCACATGATGTTTTCGAATTTGTTGCTACAAAAGAATGGGAAGTTGTCAATATTGAGCATCTTGGGAAGGAAAAAGAGGAGCTGGCCTTAAACACTGAGTTACAAAGAACTGTGGCAACATTAAATGCTCTTCCAAAGTCAGGTTCCAGTTCTTGTTTTGTATTACCAGTTTCTAATGAGAAGTCTCTATCTTCTGTTTTGCAGATTTTCATTTCGGATTTGAAGCCTTACCCTAGTCACTACAAGTATGTATTCCATGGAGGTGGAGGAACACTGCTAGTTATCATTCCCATTGAACTTGGTACACCGCAAGGAAAATCGAAGCCAACCATGATAGACTCGGGCTGAATAAAGAAACATTGAGTCGAGCCAAAGACGATAAACAAAGGCGCTACTTGGGAGGCAACCCAAGGGGAGTTCGTTCCTTTATCATTTTATTTTTGTTTTTATTTTTCGCATTCTATTTTTTATTTTAGTTATATTTGTCATTTTTTTTGCATTGGACCTTACATTGGGGACAATGTAAGTTTTAAGTGTGGGGGAGAGATTTAGATTTATATTGCATTTAGATTGAGTGAGTTAATTTTGAAAAAAAAATTGCATGATTTTATAAGAAGAAGAGTTGAGGTTAAAAGATTTTTTGTTGTATATGCTATTTGCTGAAATTAATTAGGCTTTTGAAGAATTCATAACATGATTGAATGAATGATCATCCAACTTAGAGTTGATTAGTGGAGTTATTTTCTTTGAGGATGGTAGTAACTAAATTCTGTAGACAAAAGCCAGTGAGATTTTTGAGCTTTTAGACTGATACATCCATAACAGTCTCATTATTTCTTTTCATGTGTGATATTCTTTCATGGTTTTGTTTCTCTAGAACTTGCATTGATTCTCTTCAAGATCACATTGATACATGAATGCACGAACATGATTAAGGCCATCTTTGTTACATAAATGAGTTTCATTAGCCAAATAGTCGACCATGTAATTGAATTTTCCATTGTTGAGCCCATTTGAGCCTTATTGCCTTTTCTTTGTATAAACTCACATTACAAGCTTTAAACTGGAAAAATAATATCTTTACCCAAGCCTTAGAGCTAGTGGAGTATTGTTGAATGTCATGAGAAGTGTGGGTATGCAAGAAAATAAGTGTGTGGGTATCAAGATTTATGGTAGTGCTATTATTGGTGAATTGGAACAAATTTTCTATGTCAATTCAGGGAGTTCCAGTATTGGTGTATAATTTGGAGTTTACATTGTACAAGAAAAACACAAGAAGAAGAAGGAAAAAAATGAATGATTGAAGAAAAAGAAAAGAAAAGAAAGAAAAAGGAAATAAGTGATGAAGGAGAGTGATTTTAATGTGAAAAAGATATATATTCATAACTCTTCCTACATCTCAAAAAAAGAGTTCGATTTGTATGAGATAGATGAAAAAATGATGAAACTATCATGTGGAGTGGTTAGTTTACATGTCTTATGTATATGTTTGAGCTAAGTCTATTTATCTTTACTCCACTAGTTTCGATGGCTCTTGAGTCACATACCCAAATATTTCTCACATTGACCATAAGCCACATTACAACATTTGAAAAGTCCTTATGATTCTTGTAAAGCATGTGATCTAAGTGGTGGCGAATGAGAAGATATGCAAGCATATGGTAGAACATCTCCATTGGAATGAATTTGAGCGAAACACTTACCATTTTAAACACATGAGAGTTGAGTGCTTATATCCGTGAGGGTCTACATGTTTAGTTTACTCCATCTTCATATGAAAATGCTTTCTAGTTGATTATGAGTTGTGTGGAATGTTTATTTATGATATTTTATGTGTTTTGAAAAAGTTTGATGGTTCTATGTTTTTGACATTATAACCGGTGTTTTTTGGGTATTAAATTTGAGTTTTGCCCGAGGACGAGCAAAAGCTAAGTGTGGGGGAATTTGATAGGAATGTAAAATGTA